>JABUQX010134509.1:0-15270 GCA_015478945.1 Trachelipus rathkii | reverse complement strand
AATTAGAAAAGGGGAGAATATTTAAAAAAAAAAAAAAGAGAAAAAATCAGAGCTTAGGTTTAAAGCGAAAATGTAATCATGAGGAAGTGGGAAGTGAAAATTATGAGAATGCTGGGAATCCGACACCGGACATGAGAAGAAAGAAAACCGAAAGAATAGAAAAAACACCGAAGAAAAGAGGGATCCATATAAAAAGAAACGTCCAGTGAAGGAAGGTGACCCAACGCTAGGACCCGAGACCGCCAACCTCGCTCGACAGAACTTGTACCGACAAGAAAAAAGAGACACACAAGAAAAAGAAAAGGAGAATGAGTATCAATACGAAGAACAAAAAAACAGTGAAAAAATAAGAAATGAAAGAGGATCTCTTACATAAAAAAAAACAAGAAAGGCACAAAGACACAAGAAAAAAGCGTGCAACATATAGGGATTGACTGGGCCCCCACGACTAATCCAAACGAAATACCAATCGAACGAAACATAAAACTCAACAATACCACACAAAATAATCAAAACGCTTCCCTTCCAGAAACGGAAACACCAATGAGAAATAAGGCAAAACGAACAACCGACTGATGACAGTGTGTTCAGATAGTAAAACAGATGAATGACAAGCCTAAAAAACGAATTATTTATATGAGCTACAAGGTTAGCTGTCAAAGCTAGGAACATCTTAAAACGAATTGACAGCCCCCAAAGGAAAAATTTTAGCCCTCAGAACTGCGTCCCCAAGTATTAACCACAAAAGAAACAAAAACAACCCCAAAGCATATTAACAATAAATTGGCCCCAACAAAAAAATATAAACGATAACGATTATTGACAAAAACATAATAAACACAAAAATTTTAAGCCTAATAAGAAAATTTAAAGAAACAGAGATAATATAATAAAATATACACATATAAGAAGAAAAAAAAAAAAAAACTATTACTTAAATAATACGAAACACTTAGAAAAGAGTGAAATATTCTAAAAAACTAATTAGTTTATATGTATTAATTCGACAAAAATGTGGAATAGACAAAAAAACTTCATATTGAAGATAGTTTTCATTATAATGAAAATATAAATAGTAAGATAAATTTTCATAAAAACCGATGGTAAGAAATAAGAAAAAGTAAAAAAAGAGATAAAAAAAAAAAAAATATGAAAATAGAAAAAATGAAAAATGAAAAAAAAATTAAAATAATAACGATAATTTTAAACTAAAAAGAATAAATAAATAACTAAACAATACTTCAAAATAAAATATGATATATTAAAAAAATATATAACCATCTATAGTTAAAAATAATAAAATGATACGAAATCAAGATAATATACAAATAAAATGATAACTCAAATAGTACATAAACGTCCCCTATACCCGCAACTATAGAGTAATAAACTACCTAACTAGTAAAAAACAATTGAAATACCCGGAATAAGAATAACTCTATACCATATAAAGTATATTATGTATATATCATAAACATTATATTTAATGTTAAAAGCCTCTGCAAATCTTACTAGAAAATAAGTAAACTGGATGAATAATAAAGCACTAAATAAAATACTCGATATTGAATCAGGATTTTTAATGCAGAACTTTCTCATAACCAACAGGTGAAGCACAATAAAAATAGGAATGTTAAATCATGAAAAATAAATTTAGTCACAGATCGGCAAGAGAAACTAAGCTCTCGAGAATTACGGTACACATAGAGTAATATAAAATAATGATATATACATAATAGACAAAAGTAACTAAAGATATACACATCACTCAACTACCCAACGTATAAACGATGAGTAAATAAATATTAAATATAATATAATATATATACAAAAAATAATATAATAAATATAATATAATTAAACTAATATATCAAACAAAACAAAATAAACAATATAAAAATAGTATATATGCAACTACCAAAGATAAACCCTCGAATATACATTAGTAAAGTCATAGAATACATAAGCCTCTAGCTAAAAATCAGACTAAAAAAAATAAATAATAAAAAATAATAAAAAAAAAATAAACATAAAATAATAAGCTAAATACTAAAAGTAATGATATATAAAAAAACTTTATGCTCTAAAGCAAAAGAAAAAAAAACAAAACACAAACCACGCACACATAACTTTAAATAAGCCACTAAAAAAATAAAACTAAAATAAATAATCAAGTAAAATGAATCTTAGATAAATATAATAAAAAAACTATATATAAAACGAGAATCAATATCATAATCAATAAACTCAAAACTAAAGTATGATCAGAATAACCTACCAACTGCCTTAATATATTCCAAGTTCATTAACAACAACGACCACAAAAACCACCTCCTAATTAGTCTCAATATTTTAACACCGTAAAGCAATAAGACATCTCTTTAGTAATTGAGCGTCTACACAAACACAAAAAACACCCCAAAATAATTAATAACATATTTCATAAATAAATAAGCACAAACCAATATCTATTAAAAAAAAAAATAAGCTAAGGAATATAAAAAAACTGCAATATATAGTAAAAAACAAAAATAATAAATAGTATAAATAAATATTATAATATAAAATAATAAAATATGAAATATAATAAGTATAATAATCATAATAATAAAAGGGAAAAAATTATAAATTATACAAAATTATAATACAAGTTGTTATTTAAGCTCGTTAAAAACATAATAACTCATCTATACCAACAAAACAGTACCTACTCTAGCAATACTAGTATAGAATATTATATATAACTAATAACCGCCTAGCTTATATATACTCGCTCGTCTAAAATAGAAGACCTTCATCACGCTCTCCTCCCCTGAACCGTTACATCTTCCTTCCAGCTATGATGAAGTACAATCCATAAAAAAATAAGAGAAACATAATAAAAACTAAAAAAAAAAAAGAAAAAAAAAAAGAAAATCAAAAAAAATCGAAATTAAAAACACATAAAAACAAGAGAAAAAAACGAATAACAACTCTGGTCAACAGAATAAAATTTAATTTGAGGATGTAAAAAATATCTACATAGTTATGACAAAGCGCCATGGCATAGATATAGTGAAAAGCGCCAAACCAAAGCAATGAACTTTGATCAAAAAGATATACCTTCAGTAACCCCAAAAAAAAAAATAGAAATAAAAACCCTCGAAAGAAGACATACTGTTGAACAAAATAAATAGACCCAATAATCATAGCAAGTTGATACATAGTCTATGAGAGGTCATTCAAAGATTTAAAAAAAAAGAACTCCTCAATAACTCTCCAACTTCATCTCTCACATGAAATCAAATATTTTTGCAACTAAAATAGTTTCACTTCTAACAAGCAAACACACACAAACTCAACGACTCAGTGAACCCAAACCATAACAACACCAACACCATACACAGAAAACCCAAAAAGCCTCCCTCTCAAAACCATACTAAGGATAACTAACAATAAACAAGAAAACTCCCTCAGTAACCACAAAATACCAAATCCCACCACCTCAACCAACGGAATTCTCTCTCCTCTCGTATAAAATTAAGCTTCCGATTCAACATTACGTATAAACAAATTATAATTTAGTTTCAGCTCCTACCAGAAAATACCAAAATGAGAAACAGAAGCAAAGATGACTTAACACGAGTTCAGCTTCATATAAGTATTCATTTGACTTGACAAATCACAATCAACAGAAAGCAAGTTGTTTAGACTCTAACATAGAGCCAAAAATAACCCTTAAAAACCCCTTAGGAAAGTTGATGAGAATCGAACTGACATGAAAACCAAAATGTAAAAGAGTTTCAAAAAGATAAACCAGGGTCAATGGAAAGCCAGAAATGGAGTTGGACGAAAACGAATCATTGCTATAGGCCATCCTGTTACCAAATTGGCACCATAAGTATTATTTTATTATATACCTTTCCATAGAATAATAATAGAAAAAGAGAATAATAATAAAAGAATAGAATAATAAAATTGAAAGGACAAGATATCTAAATACAAAATAAAAAAAACAAGCATTAAAGTCATATATAATATAATATATAATAGAAAATAATAATAATATAAATTATAATGATAGGTAGATATATAAATAACTAAATATATATATAAATGATAAACATATAAATATTAATATATATATATATATATAAATAATATAATAAATATAAAATATATTATAATAATATATAATAATAAAAAAAAATAATAATAATATATAATATATAAATATTATTACTATAAAATAACCGCATAAGATGCTAGGGCGAAGACACTAATAGGTTAACATGCAACAGCAGTAAGTTGTGTTAACATCACTTATCCATTGAGCTCAATTACGAGAAATCAATGACGCAAAAAAAGGTCGTTTAAACATTGGGTTTTCCAAACATAAAGCGTCGCCTGACACGTACAAACAGCAAAAACCACTCAAAGAGATGTTTTGTTTATTATTTTAACATTTTCCAGTATAAAAATATAATTGATAAAAAAAGGGATAAAAATTATTGTGTAAAAAAATCAATCGATTCATTATTGAATTATATATTAATAATATAAAATATAATATATAATGATATATAAATAGAATAATAATATAATATAATAATATAATATATAATAATAATATATAATATGAATAATTATATATATAATATATTAAGTATGATGATCATAAAATAATAGAAATGATAATATATATAGTATAAAATTTACTTAACACGATTAGGTAATTCAAAAGAAGAGAACGAACGAGACAGTATTGCTTCCGATGCTTTACGAGACTTAGAACACACAGCTAGAGTTATTCAAGGACGCCCACTTCCTGTATATAATGATTATATATATATATACTATAGTATATAATAAATAATAATATATCATATATATATATATATGATAAACTATGATATATATTATAATAATATATAGTATATATGTATAGTAATAAATATAGATAATAAATTAATATAATAAAGCGTTTGGATTAGCCGTCATATATATCTTAAAAACTATGAATGGCTACAGTAAAAAACGGAACAAACCCTCACACCTATGAAAGCCGCTGGACATGACTGGAGGCTCAATGACATAGTGGCACCCGCACAAAAATAGATAAAAAAAAAAAAAAAACCAAAATATAAAAAAAAAACATCTATACCCTCTCAAAAAACATACCAAAAAAGTAAAGACTACAGCGAAAAAAAAGAAGAGGAGACGTAGCAATACTAATTTGGAAGAAAAAGACACATCAGAACTCCAAAATCCTAATCAAACATAAAAAGAAAATGGTATCATAAGAAGAAAAAGAAAAATGGATAAAAAAATGAAGGAAAAACACGGCATGGTGTGATGCCATAAAGCGAAAATTACTTACAAAAAAAAATTAATTTATGATTTTGAAGGACAAAATCCTAATATGAGATACCCTTGTTCGGGATTTTACTTACTCAGGTTAAAATAAAGACAACTGTTGATCTGATTAATAATACCTCTTGTTCTTAATTACGAAGCAAATACGATACGTTCCAAGATCACGAAAAAGCAGAAGAAAAATGAATATATTATTGAACTCCGGATGCGGACAGAGAAAAGTCGGAGGGGATCTCTCGGCCTTTCCGGACGAACTTGCGAGAAGGTAGGAATATATTACGACCCGCACACACACCACCACACCAACCCTACGCCCAACCAACCACAGACCACAACACACACAACCCCCTGCCGAGAGGGCGTAACTCCGGAACCCCCGCTGCTTTGGTTATTTGGAAGGTTATTCATAGATAATAAATATAAATGTCAGCGAAGAGAGAAAAAGACGAGAAAGGTATCCTACAACGCGAATCCACCTCCACGAACAACTAACAGCGGGTATGGGAAAAAACATCACGACCCCAAAGCCTATGTTCCACCCGTCGGCTCGGACCCAAACCATAGTAAAATACAAAGATGCCCGTAAAATCAATGTCTTCTACGCAAAAAAAATTTTAATTACTTCTCTCTTTGATACAATTGTTCTATAATAATGTGAAAAATATTATTACAAACAAAAAAAGAGAAAAAGAATTCAGCAAAAAAACAAGAGATAAATATATTTCCGCAATTATGAAGGGCTAATTTGTAGTTTTGAAGATATAATTCTTTTTTTTTTAATTATTGGGGTGATTTTTTTTTTTTTTTACATATTTACGAAAAGAAAACAAGCAAAAAAAGAAAAATACAAAAAACCCCAAAACAGCACAAATTGGAAAACCAGCATTACCAACCAAGTAGTATATCACAGTAAATTAATAACTGTAAAGAACAAAAATATTAATAAATTATTTTAAAGATACAAATAATTTTTAAATCCCTACATGAATGGAAAAAAAGCCAAAAAAAAAAAAAAAACAAACCCAAAAAAAAAAAACGACAAAAACAACCAACTAACACACGAGATAAGATAGAAAACATCAATAACGTGAGAAATTATAGTTAGCACAAAAAATATTAATATAGAATAATAAAAATAGAAATATACATCAAAATTATAGTGATGTAGAAATCCGAATAAAATAAAAAAAATGAAAAACAAAAAAAAAAAAACAAAGTCAAAAACGAAAAAATGAAAGCAATTAAAAAAACGCGCAAATATATATAAAGTCACAAATGATACATATAGAACTACTTACTATACGCTAGTATTAATATTAAGTACTTATACTATATAACGAGATACTAAGTAATATAAAAAAAAAAAATTAAAATGATTATCATTATTATCAACCCTAGCTCCCATAAAAAATAAAAAAACATGAATACTCAAAAAAAAAAAAAAAAATATAAATAAAAAAAAATAAATATATAAATTAATAAGATTATATATAACTAAATATTTCACAATATTTTTAAAAAAAAAATAAGAAATAAAATATAAAAAAAATAAAAATAAAAAAAAGAAAAATATATAAATATAACAATAAACTAAATTAAAGAAAAAAAATAAAATATATATAATTAAAAAATAAAATAAATAAAGAATAATATAAGTACTAAAAAAAAAAATCCCCGCTACGCCCCTACCCCGCCCCTCGACGCTACCTATACTATACCTATATAGCTACCCGTCTCAGACCCCCCTCATACCCGTACCGCCGCTACTACCCTACCTATCTGTCTCATGCGCTCATACACACACTAGCCCCGAACTATCTGACGATATAAAAACTAACCTAATAAAATAAAATAAATAGACTACACTAAACTAATACATATTATGAAACCTATAACCCTAAAGCTAAAAAGCAGCTAATCATAACCGACAACGATCAATAACAGTAAGCTAAGCACAGCGACCAATACACTAGTATAACGTATACTAAGACACCGCCAATACATAACTAATACAAGGCATCAACAAAATGACCCAGCTCAGCAGCGAATTAGCACCACTAACCAGTCCAGCCTAACCAGCCATTATCACCACCACATACCTAGACCATAGCCCTACCAAATACCACTCAACCTCACTTCGACCATACGCCTACTCACTAATCCAACCCTATGCTCTACCATTACCATCCATCACAATACTCAACTCAACCACCACACACCACCATCCAGTCACTAGCACTCATAGTATCAATACCAACCATACCAGTTACCCTCCCACCCATACAGCGTATATACCACTCAGAGCATATACCACCACCTTAATACACTATATAATACATACAATATATATATAAAATATATTTTGTTGACATTTATACTCTAAACCTAAAAAAAAAACTAAAATCCAAAACACCACCCCAAATAAGTCACAACAAATATTATCTCTACCCAACCACTCAGCACGAACAATAACCACTAAAATCCACACCAACACTCTCACCAGCCACCAGAAATAGTAAACAGATATAAATGGACAAAAATCAGAACTACAAACAGATTAATATTAAACCATCCAACTCCTCCTAAACCCAATAAGTACATGGCTCCAACCAAATATCCGAATACAGCAAGCTAAAACAAAAATAACACGTACCTAAGCAGAAAAGAACCGCAACAAACAAAAACAAAAACCACCAACGAACCAACACCACGACGCAAACACCCAACAAAACACAGAACCAACACCAAACCACCAACAAAAAAAAAAAAAAAAAAACCACAATAGGGAAACAAGATTGACTAAAAAGTAACCCACTCCCCACCAAGAAAAAATTTCCAAAACAAAAAAAAACCAAATATAGAAAAGAAAAAAAAAAAAAAAAAAAAAAAAAAAAAAAGAAAGAAAAATATTAGACAAAGAAAAATACAATCACAATGTAGACCAAAAAAAAAAGAAGGCAACAAAACCCCAACCATAAAAAAATATTGATGTTTTTACACACCCAAAGCATGATACTAACGAAATGATGATAATTGAAGAAATCAAAAACACAAAACAACGAGGCCGATCATGCCGATAGTCATGTTAGGGTTTGCATAAAATAATTCAAAAACTAAAGAACAAAAATAATATACCTTTAACACCACAACCGAAAAAACATAGCACCAAAAAAGATGGTAACAAACAAGATATGAGTCCAAAGCGACAGAAAGAAAGCAGCACAAAAAAATGAAAAAGAAAAGAACTAAAAAGATAATACATATAAAATCATGAAAAAAAGAAAAAGTAAAATAAGTGCTTCCTCTACTCGACAAATTTCGTATTTTAAGCGTAGAAAAAAAAAAAAAAAAAGAAACAACCAAAAAACAAACCGGAACTTAGCTACACAAGTATTAGCAACAATTTCTGAAGACGTAAATCGACAAACTGAAAGAGAGAAACTAAAATCAAAGAAAAGAAAGGCAGAAAGAAAGAAAGATAAACTAGCACAGCAACAATGCCAAAAATGACCCGTTGCCACTTCGAAATTTGATTCAAACAACGAAAGAAAAAAAAGTTTAAACGAAATGGGACCACTCCAAATTGGAAAGAGTGGTCACGAGCAGCAGCCCAGACAAAAGGCAAGAAAGAAATGTGGTTATTTTAATATCTTTTTTATAAAAAAAACGTTATTATATATTAAACTAAAATACTAAGTATATATATTAAGCACAATAAAATAAGAAAATACCAAACACCCAGAAAATTGGCGATCACTCAGATACCCCATCACTATAAGCCTAGAGATAACTAGTGGGAGGGGGGGGGGGGGGATGGTCGAGTGATAAAACCAGCACACACATCCACGTATATAATAATAACAACACCCACACCCACCAAAACTCATAATATAAATAATATAAATAATATATAATATAAATTAAAAATATTATATATAAAATATATATATATAAATATGAATAAGAACAGGTGAAAAAAGTTACCAGAGCACAGATTAACCCCAAGTTAACTAATTATCCGCTTATACTTTTTATTCATAATGATAAAGTAACAGGAAACCCAAACCAATTTCTAATTGCTCTTTCTAAATATATAAATTGCTAATAAGAGAAAGAAAAATAAAACAAGAAAGAAAAAGAGAAAACACAGCGAAAAACGCAGCCGGGCCAATATGGAAACCGACGCATATACTCTTACCTACCTTTCATCTTAAAAAGACACCGAAAAAATAAACAAATCCCATAGAACATGGTCATAATATATTTACTCGCTAAAACCAACAACGTTGCCAGTAAGATAGTCATCATACGATAAGTTTATCAAACTAAAAGAAGAAACAAAAGGAATTTTGAAAACAGTAAATGCTTTGGCTTATATAACACAAAAACACAAACGAGTAAATAAAAAATATATCTATAACAAAATAACGCTATAACTCCAACTGAAAGAGACTCATATTATATAGGCTAAACTATAAATATACCAATATATAATAAGCAACTAAATAACACACTAAAAATTTAATATTTAATAAACTGTCATAACCGAAAACAAACGGATTAAAACATAATATAAAATCATAATAAAAAACTAACATCGAATACGGCAGAGAGATAAATCAAATTTCTACTAACTATAAATAACATAATGAAGTATAAAGCACTCAAGGAAACATAAATACAATAAGATAATAATAACTTTGTAGTCACTGTTCATATATTAGAGAAGCTCAAAAAATACTCCAACGGGAACTAGATAAGGAAATAAGGAACACACGTAAAAAAAATAAACTAACAAAAAAAAAAAATTAATCTAAAGAAAAAAAAAAATAAATTATAAAAAAGTAAAAAAAAAAAAAAAAAAAAAAAAAAAGAATATTAAAAACAAAAAAAAAAAAAAAAACCTAATTATTAAAATACAAATAAAAAGAAAAAAAAAATATGTAAAATAAAAAAAAAAAAAAAAAAAAAGCAAAAAAAATAAAAAAAGATATAATAAAAAAACAATATCAAAAGAAATAAATAGAGAAATCATAAAGTCAAAATCAAGGAAATAATTTAAAAGACTTTTTATTAAATATATCCAGACGAAGAAAAAACGCAAAATAATAGACACTAATAAGATATCGCCTAAAAAAAAACCCCTCCTCGTCCCAACACTACTAATAAATCCTAGCATAACCAATATAAGAGACCATGATAAGCCCAAAAGTATGACATTCACATATGAATAAATAAAAACATGCTTTAAGAAAGAAAAACAAAAATACTAAAAATATCAGATAAAACTAAACGAGAAGCACTAAATGGAAAATAGCATAAGAAGGAATGAAGTAAGCACAACCAAATGAACTCAGATGATCTCAAAGATAATCAACGCTTAACAGTAATAATAAACGTAACAATACAAATAAAAAAAACGAACATAGGTAAGAAGATAAAATCAACGAAACAGAAAAAAAAAAAACAAAAAAATGATAATAATATAATAAAAGCAAAGGACAGTATACAAAAACAAATATATATATATAACTATAAATAGAAACCAATGTACATAACTTTCAGATTAGCGGAAAACAGAGAAAACCATAATGGAGGGCGCAAATCAACAAAAAAAAAAAAAAGAGAAAAAAAAAAAAAAGACTCCAAGGCTAAAAGCAAAAAAAAAAAAAAAAAAGAACAAGCCAAACAAAAACAAACAAGACAAAAACAAACACCAACCTATTCCGAAAAAAGAACGAAAAAAGTCGAAAGTAAAAACCGCAACAAAAAAAAAAAACGAAACACACAACAAAACCAAACAACCACAGACTCGAAATAAGCCAAGCAGAAAACAGACAAACACCAACAAAACCCCCAAAACCAAAACACACCAACAAGCTCCCCAGAGGCAACACAGCCACTAAACCGCCCAAAAAGAACAAAAAAAAGAGGCGGGAGATACGGCGAACCAGGAAGCCAATCAAAAAAAAAAAACAAAAAAAAAGTAAACTTCTCAGGACGCGTCAAAAACGATAACAAGGGAAACAGAAAAAAAAAAAAAAAAAAAAAAAGAAAGAAAACGAGAAGGAATAATAAACGTGACGAAGTCGAGGACAAATAAAAAAATCAAAAAAGCCGCACCCAGAACAACGCCAAACCAAAGCAACCAGCCCAAAACAAAACAACCGCTCCGGGCCGCACCCGCGTTTGGAGGTTAACACCCCATCCAAAGATCAGCCGCCGGGAAAGACCCTCGAGAAAATATTAAATAAAACACAAAAAAAAAAAAAAAAGAATAAAAAAATCAAAAAGAGAAGAAAAAAAAAAAAGTCACAAGCAACACACGATACAATTCGTAAAGAAATCAAAATGATAATATAAAAAAAAAAAAAACACGAAAACAACCAAAACCAAAAACAAGCACATATTTATCCAATCGAACAATCAAACACAAACGGTCAAAAATAGTTCAGAAAGAGACGAGACGGCTCCACCTAATACAGATCATACCATTAACTACAGGTGAAAAAGTATCTGAAACAAAACACAAAACCTCTTAAAAACTATTCTGATAAAAATATAAAGCATATAAATTCCTATTAGTAATACAATACAAGCCATAACATGAATTAATTATTAACTACATTTATGATCATTTAGAAACGAATACAATGAAATAATGCGAAATAAATAATAATAATAATAATAATAATAATAATAATAATTACAATAATATATATTACAACTAACACTATTTCCTTCCTATATTCATTCGCTTTTACTTAACATGCTAATATTTGCATATGTTTCCTACACGTATTCCAGTCATAACCTATCTCACTGCATTTATCTAACTTAATCTTGTTGTTTTCCATGCTTACTTTAAACAATTTATTCATTTAAAAGAATCTACGTATTTTCGCACAGTCACATTCGATGATCTATTTTAACATTAGCATTGCCCATACTTGCTTTAATTAAACATTCTCACATTAGACTGGCCAATATTTCCCTCTTTCCCTAAATTACTGCATTTCTCACTTTAAAATCATTAATATTTCCTTCCACTATCTTTAGGCAATCACTTTTCGTAACAAATCCTAATATCACTTTTTAACTATTTAGTATAAATACTCACTTACCCGTACAAGATACTTGATGTAAATACTTGTTATACCTCGTCGTATACCAAAACCCTCCAATAATAGTTTTACACTTTCAGTTTGAACGCTTTTAACACTAATTTAGTTTACACGTTCCAATGAACGGGGCCAACCTTGCTTTTCGTCTAAACACCGCACCTGACACTCACACCGCCTGATTTGGGTTGCTGTCCCTGCACAGTGACACTTCACTTGAGCTCTAGATCCCACACCAATACTATTGGGTCTCCACCAGTACTATGGGGTCTCCACACCGGTACTCCAAGTAAGGCTCCACACTGATACGACTGGGTTCCCACACCGGTACCCGTACACGGGACTTGATGTAAATACTTGTTATACCTCGTCGTATACCAAAACCCTCCAATAATAGTTTAACACTTTTCGTTTAAACACTTAACAATAATTTAGTTGACACGTTTCATTAGAACTGCAAGTGACAAAATCAAGGTAACAATCCAGTTGCTGCAAAAAAAGCGAATATCCTTCCCAATCTTAGTGCTCCGCATATAAACTTTTTAACATAGTTGGTTTGATTCTCTATAGCCTATTACACGACTCCCTCTCCAAGATTGTACCACAATCTTCAAAAGAAAAGAAAATAAAACCAGAAACAAAAATACCTTACTTCATCTGACCAGTTGATGTCTCCGTGCTGCTTCAGTCCTCCTTTCATATTCAATATTATATATTTATAATATATTATATATATATATATATACTATCATATATATATATATATATATATATATATAATATATATTATATACTACTATATATATATATAATCATATATATATTATCATGATCTTTCATCCGGACCCAGTACACCCTGCTGCTGTTCTTTACCGCCACCATCCTTCCATTGTGTTCTATCGCTCACTGTTCCTTCCGCCTCCAACTCATCCATTGCAGGCATCCGGTGTCTCCCTAATGAATCCTCCACTGTGTTTCCATCTCTTTCGTGGTCTTCCTCTCGGCCTCACTCCCTCTGGTCTCCAAACTCCACCTCCTGTTGGCAACTCTCTCTCTTGGTTCACTGTCAAGTATCCACCTTCTTATCTGGCTGTCGTCCACTTATTCATCCATGGGTTCACACCCAAGCCTCTTCTTCACTGTCTCTTTCTCACTCTTGTCTTCTCTCGTACTTTCCAATCACCGTCCTCAAACACATGGCATCTCCGCCTGTCTGAATTCTACTTTCCTCTCTCCCTGTCATGGCTCCATGTCTCTGTCCCATACAACAGTATTGGTGTCAACACTCCCTCGTATATGCTCTCTTCACCTCTTTGTTCATTATTATATCTTCCCAAGATGAGCGATACTGGCTCCTATAGTCCTGCCATTACTGCCTCAATCATACTCGTAATTTCCTTTGCACCACCCCCCTTCTCTTCCAAATGTGCCCTCCCTAGGTATTTATATCTGTCCACATTACTTAATTTCTCTACTGCTCTACCTCCACTATCACACTCCTCCTCCTTCCTCCCTACCTTACCTATCATTCATTTCTGCTTTCCTCCACCATTCTATTTAATCCAGCTTCTCCTCAATTTTTCTGCGGAAAACCACAGGCGCACCATTTGCCCTCAATCTCTCACCATCTCCACTCCAACACGCAAATCATCTGCGTATACCCATGATGTCTCCGTCAATCTCCTCTAAACTCCCCTTTACACCTTTAATGACTGTGTCCAAATACGCTATAAACAGTATCCGGCGACAACACACTACCCTGCCTTACTCCAGTTTCTTTACCTCAAACCATTCTCGTTTTTATATCCCTGTTCTTACTTTACTTAAGCTATTCACATATGTACTTCTTACTGCCCTTTATTAGTCTATCTTCAATCCCTCTCCAGAACTCTCCATAGCTTCTCCCTGGGTACAGAATCAAATGCTTTCTTCAAATCTATGAAGGCGATATATGCCTTCTTGCTGTATTCCCATGTCTTTTCCTGTATCATTCTCAATGCGAACATTATATCTGTAGTGCTTCTGCAACCTCTATACCCATACTGCCTCTCTCACTAATATCTTGGCTCTATATTTTATCTTAATTTTCTTTCATAATATTTCTTTCATATAACTTGCGCCATGCTGCATCCATTAGTGAGACCCTTTCTCTATTAATTTTTACAATCTCCTGACGTCCCCTTACTTTTATAAAATGAAACTATTTATTGACGCTTCCCCAACCTTTTCGGCACTCTACCCTCTCCTCCAAACACCTGTGCAAGAAATCTCAGCATCAAGGGTTTTCAGCTCCTCTCCTCAATCTTTCAGCAATCTTAATATGCTATACATCCTCACAGCGAGTCTTTCGCTCTCAATTTTCCCTAACGCCTACACCAAATTCCTCCTCCGTTCATTCCTTCCTCCTCCACTCCCTCTTCGTTTCTCTCCTCCTCCTCTCTCTCCCCTCCTCTCCGGCTGCACCTCCACATTCAGCAACTCATCAAAGGTACTCTATTCACCTTTTGTTTTTTTCCTCCGGGCTTACCAATGTTTCACCATTCATCCTTTGCATATTACATACTTCCTCCTTCTTCGCTCCTCTATCACGTTCTTGCCAACCTCTAAAAATCTTTTCTCTGCCTTCCTTCATCATCATCATCAGCCCTCCTTGCTAGCTTCTCATGCCACCTCCTCCTTTGCCCTCCTCTTCACTCCTCCGCCTTCTTTTCTTGCTTCCACGTACACGGCTCTGGATTGCACACTTTCTGTTCTTAAGCCATCTTCTCAATTGCTACCATCTTTTGTCTCACAG
>JABUQX010134508.1:10000-21774 GCA_015478945.1 Trachelipus rathkii | reverse complement strand
ACGTATTACTAGAAACAATGCACATACGAAATACAGAAATTAATGATTTAAGTAGAAATAGAAATTTATAGGCTACGAGCAATATAAAATAAAAGCTCCCCCCTTACTCGATGCCACTTTTATATTATTATAAGTGTGGAGAACTACGTACGCAGTGCAGGGAAAATAAATCCTACCCTAAAGTTGATCACGAAGCTACAGCGGACCCTTACTGTGGCATCTCTGTTCGATGCTATGATTCATTTTCTGGGCCAGGTCCCACAAACCATATCCCCTCACGAACCACGCCATTCACCCTATGTTCTGTAGATTTTCTTTTTCTATACTAAATATATATAAGTCTTACAAGTCATAACTAAACTTAATTTTCTCTTCTCCAGGCATCCTATGTACTTGACTCCAATCCACTTTTTTCATTCGGCTTTCTTCATTCTTATACTACCAACATTTATGAGTAAGATAGCACTTTGTTCTTCTCCAGTCTAAGTCCTCAGTCCTCGACCGTACTCTTTACTCGGTGACAAAAATATTCAACGTTATTAATCTCCCCTTACAAGCACTACAATAAACTATATTCACTAATAATTTCTATACAGTTCCCCTATATATCCCCTGTACCTATTATTGATATAAAGGGTATTATTTTATACTTAGCTCTCCTTCCAAATCTCTCGTAACTTATTATCCTCTCAATAATAACGTTTATAGTCGAACACAACTTCCAAATCCATTTCAATCACCATTCTCTACCCTCCGATTCATTTGTCAATATCTTCCAATAATTTCACATATCTATTATGTAGTGAAGATTTATTTTAACTCATTCTTCAACTTTATCACATCCTCCTTAATTTATTTCTTCCTTTTAAGTAATTTACCTCATCCTCACAAAATTACCATATTCCTTTTTGCACCTATTTACATATAACACCACACACGATCAGACTAATCTAACTTCATATTATGAAACGAATTTAAGACTGCTCATGACTGCTTATTCTGCCAGGAGAATATACGATCAGTTGTCTCGCCGTCTGACACTCATATGCGACCGATTATCCAATATTATCAATACAGTCTCGATGTCACTATGGCAACCCTCCTAGTGGCACTATTCCATCCAATACCTTCCGGCAAGAAATAATGTGCGTTGCGGTAACTCCTCATGTACTACTCAGCGCGTTTTCGGCGCTTCCTAGCCAGATAGAGCGTTTTACGCAGGATTCCCTGTAAAAGTCCCCACATCATCGATAACACATTCCTTCCAATACTGATTGTACATTATCATCAGTTATTCCTGCTCACAACATCCGCCTCGTATGCAGTGGCTTGGTTCTTTATACCGCAGTATATTAGCACGTAAGAGTCTATCCTCCTAGCATATTTATTATATATTTCTCAAAACACCTTTCTGTATGAGATCTTCATCATTGCTTTAGTACATTCAAACCACGTTTCTTCTTTACTTCTATTTATGTTTATTGAGAATTTGTATACAAACTTATTAATTGCGGATATGCGTATATTTAACATTATATTATATATATAATATATAATATATATATATATATATATATATATATAAATATATATATATATAATATATATATTATATATATATAATATATATATATAATATTATTATAAATATATATATAGTTATATATATATTACATTGGCGAATTATGGGCTTTTGGGAAATCTTACCTTGGATTATAAATAAAAGGGAACCGGAGGGCTCTAACCTTACTTAGTCATAACCTAGTCCTAAGGTTTCGGGGATCTTCTGGCTACCTATAATAAAAATAAATTATGAATAACATTGAACATGTCAAGGCACAAAAATAAAAGATCATATTATCAAAAACAATAACTATATATAATAATAAATATATATAATATATAATACAATAATATAAATATGACTGCATCACCTCTTCATTGACATACTTTTACTGAACTAGCAAAACTCTTAATTCTATCACTACTATTGTATACTATCAATAACTTTTTCAAAGTCACATAACTCAAACTGGAACAGTAACTTTTCCCACCTTGTTCTAGTTTCTATTATTTTATAGTTCATACATTACAACAGTAGAATTATATTTTAAGTGCTCTTTAAAAATATACTTTATCCTTTATTAATTACATTGTTCGGTTATATACTCCTCACTCTTAATGTGCTATCCATCTAAACCTACCTTACATAACTTTCCCCTTCATACCAAAAACTACCACCACTAACGAAATCGTATACCTGTTAAACAAACATAATGTCACCTGATTATTTTTTTAATCCCTAAGTTTTTTCTAATTTATATTAACTAAATGAAATATTTCTATTTTAACATTTACTTGTTCCCTATTTCAATTATATAATAGAAAACTATCTATGTTTGATAACATATTTGAATTTATCAAGCACATATATTTCTAGTATATTATAATAACTTTTTAATGAGATCGTTACTAAATTTGAAGAATATAGTTAATATACACACACATAGCTCTCTCTCCTCGATAGAATAATCATAATCACCTTCCTTAACATTCTCTATATTTCTCCCAGTCAGCTACCTAAAGCCACCTGTGTATCCCATCTCATATATTATTATTTATTACCTATCCAACACTAATAGTGGATCAATCACAACACGGGATCAAATTATAAATTTATCGTTAATTGAAGTTTCGTTTCATTCATGAATAATATATTTGGAGATACATTTTTGAGGGATATATATATATCTCAACATCACTTCACTCTAGAATGAACCCATATATATTTCACAACCACACACACACACATTATACCTAGACCTTTCAAACTTAAATTTAACTATTAGAATTCTAGTACCCACAAAAACAAAATCTACCATAGAACTGCGCCCCAGGTCACTCATCAGAAGCACAACTCCCTCTCTCGGCCTCTCATTCCTTTCCACACCAGCACACACACATTTCACACCACACCACATCACTCATCTTCACTGTTTCCTTTCATCTTTGTTTCAGTCACAGTGAGCATATTAAATTTACCCTTTCTATATACATTCATCACTACTCTCCTCTTATAATCATTTATTTTTCTGACATTCCAAATACCCATGCGATTCATACATTTTCGCCGAAAAGGTAAAAGGTCGTTTACGGTGATCATGACCTCCGACGCATGCATTAGCATTCCTGGCAAGTGATAAGTGGTAGTGGATAGCCAACCCAACTATCACTGTCTTTTAATCGACTTCTATGCGACACGCAGAGCGCAAACTCTTAGGGCTCGTCGGCAATTCTTTCTTCCCACACTATAGATTATAAGGTAGTGTCTGTAAGGTGTTGTCTGGAAAAGGAGTGTGGATATGAGCGAAAAAGAGAAAAACAAACCATTGGGCACTGGATTGTCATGGGAAATACCCTACAAAACTCAATTAAGCCCAAGATGATAGGTACTTTCCCGATACATCCTATCCGAGTTGAGCTGAGTAACTTGCTGACCTCCTGGTACCATTTAGCCGCCTTTAACGACCCGCAGCAAACACATTACGTGAATGTCAGTATTCTTGCATAAACATCACTACACTAGAGATGCCTTCCAATACACGGGACACTATAATAGGTTAATACATATATCATAATTGTAATGATATATAATATACTTATGTAATAGTAGTATACTATATATATATATTATATATCACTATAATATATACCTTATATTATATATATACATATATATGTATATATAATATATATATATAATATCATGGCATATTTAATAGCAGATACGTTAAGTAAGGTTATATTTATTAAAAAATTTTGTTTTTTATTCCCACTTTAGAAGGTATCTTTTTTTTTGTAACCATTAAGCAATAAAGATTAAAGTTGCCAGTCACTTCAATACAAAGAAGCTTAATTTAAAGAAATATTAAAGTTAAATTCTATGTAAACTTAACGTAACTCAACATTTAACCCTACTTAACCTATCATAAGCCTCACTTAATGCGAATTTATTTTTATATTTCTAATTTATTTCACTTTTGCATAATGTTAAACAATTAAACATGCATCTGGCATCCATGAGCACTATTCTAGCATTTTATTTGCGATAACGTACATAGAAAAAAATATTAAATTTTTACCTCTACTTTTCCCACAAAAAATATTCTCAACAGGAGATAAGATCCTACACGAATTGTCACCTATATAATATAGATTAATATATATATATATATTATATATATATATTATATATTATATATATAGTTGATAATTATATATATATATATATATATATATATATATATATATATATATATATATATATATAAATGTTTGGAAATGGTCCTTTCTCAATTTGAAGATTTTGCAAAAAGTTTAGAAGATAAACCCTTTGATGCAATGAAAACCCAACTATTAAAACTCTACCATGATAACATTATTTCTCCAGATGTTGTAGAAGGGTAATGTAGAAGAAAGGGGACTGGCCCAAATCGTCGACAGGGAAAATAATCGACAAGACATCAAAAAAAATTAACGTACAGCCTGCCGCAGGCAGGTTAGGTTAGGTTAGGTTAGGTTAGGTTAGGTTAGGTTAGGTTAGGTTAGGTTAGGTTAGGTTAGGTTAAGCTAGGTTAGGTTAAGTTTTTTTTAAATTCGTTAGGTTAGGTAAGGTTACGTTACGTTACGTTAAGTTGTTAGGTTAGGTTAGGTTAAGTTGTTAGGTTAAGTTAAGTTAGGTTAGGTTAAGTTTTGTTAAATTCGTTAGGTTAGGTTTGGTTAGGTTAGGTTAGGTTAGGTTAAGTTAGGTTAGGTTAAGTTTTGTAAATTTTGTTAGAGAAACTCTAAATAACCAGTTTTTTTTTTTTTTTTACAAATGTCTACCATTTAACTGTCGACCATTTGGGACTAGTTTCAGAACAAACATTATTATGATTTTCAGTTTTATTTTTTCTAACTAATTTTAGTTAATGCTATAACATTTTTTTTGGTTATTTAATAGCACATTATGAGAAAAAGATATTTAAGATTTTAGGACACCAAAACTTTCCATTTGTGGTCCTCTTTCACTGACCTCCTCATGTTTTTTTAAAGAAATTACTTCAGTTTCCAACACCTCAATCTTTTTCGAGTGTTTCCCCGCACTCTTCTTTTTATTCCAATCCTTATAAATAAATAAATAAAGTTTTTAACTGAGTTTCTGAATCAAATTTCTAGATCCGTTCATCATATTTGGACTTGATATATCGAAGACAATATCGTATCTTGTTCTTTCCTTTGCATGTTTCTTTCATAGTGTTTAATTTGATTGTTAAATTCGCATGGTAATGAAAAAGTGGTTCCTCTTTTATAAACATAGTTAAGTATCCTTTAATTCAAAGGTAAATTTCTCTCCTTTCAATCAATGGTGTTTTCATCTTTCATCCCTTGTGCTTGTCTTCTGTATTCGTCTGAAACAAGCTTTCAATAACTTTCAATACTTTATATATATACTATATATATATATATAGTATAGTATATATATATATATATTATCAGGAGTAGTAACGAGGTGTAATATACCTATATATATATATTAGTATATTATATATATATATATATATATATATATATATATATATAATATATATAATATATATATATCAGTATAATATAATATTATTAATAACTATAATATATTAATATACTATAATTATATATTAATATATTATAATTATATATATATATTATTATATAATAATATATTTTGAAATTTGTATATATGCCATATTGTATTTTGTAATCTCTTACATCATTTATTTATATATATTTACCAGTGTATATCTTTAACCGTATATTAATTAATAAAATAAATTATATTTAAAACATTGAAATATTGAATAAGTTACTTCAACAATTAAAATTCATATTAAATTGAGCTATAATAAATATTGCACTTTCATTGCAAAATTGTTTCTAGCCTTTGATGCATATAAAGGCGAAAAAAGTGCAAAACCATCTAAATAAATAAATCTACAATATTCCCATTTTGATATATCAGATGATAGAGAGAAAGAAAAATAGTTATACAAATATATATCGTATTACTCTGCTGATATTGCGTCATATTAATTTTATTTCTTATGAAAGCATGATGATTACTCTAGTGTTTTTTTTCCATTAACATTCATAATTAATCCTTAGGATGAATTATGTTTTTCTTCAAAGAGGTGAATTCCTCCTCATTACCGATTTGATTTTATAACAGTACTAATGCTAAATAAAAGGGTCTTCAAATAGATGCTGTTTTACCGTCATCATTAACTTATTTAAACTATAGCTCTACTACTACTATTTACATTATGATAGGTAAAGAAAGTTTATCGTATTATGCTTGTATTATATCTTTAATAAATATATATTTGGCTTCCATTTACCTAGCTTCCCTAGTCATCTTGATCACTCTCCTTTTAGTTTAAACATTCTCCTTGTTTCCTTCATGATTTTATCATATGCATGGTTTATTCCAGATTGAAGTTTAACGCTAAAATTTTCTATAATAATATGAATGGCTGTCCACCACTGTGATATAGGTTAAGTTATTTGATTTATTTATTTATTCATTTTGTGTGTGTGTAACTAGCAATATTAAATAATCAATATTAAAACTTTATTAAAAATTTAATTCTCATTTTCGTCTTAAAATTGCTTTAAAAATTTGAAACTAAATTATTATTTATATTGGGTAGGTTAATGAAGCTTTATGCGACCATTTCTTGTATACTCTAGTTTAAACATTCTCCTTGTTTCCTTCTGACTTCACAAATGAAATGCTTAAATCCAAATGAAATTTTGTCCATCATTTCTTTTACAATATACCTAATCTTTTTACAATAATTAAGAAATTCTTTTAGTCTTTATCAAATTTTTCAAATATTTTATCCTCCATAATACTGTTGCTAAATCTGATTTAATTTATATTTTCTTTTTTCCCAATTTAGCGCCATGTTCATTTCTTTCATTGCCGCATTCAATTCGGCAACTTTAATATGAGTAAAATCAGTGGTTTCTTAGCCATCACCCATCATTAGCAGTTTTACTCTCTATTTGCAATACCACTTCGAAAATCAAATTACTTGCGTAGCACCAAATTATTTACTTATTTACCTTATTTATACACCATGCTCCCCCAACCGGATCCTTATTCTTCACCGTTTCAGTCACAATCTTTAAAATATTTTTCCATTTTTCTCCTACTTTATCTCTCCAATTTTTACCTTCCGCAACTCTTTTTATACAACTACATATAACTCAAAACCAACCTGCAGCCGGATAATGTTCAATCGATTTACCACTGATTAAAAATAACTATTCTTGACAATTCGCCTTTAATTTCAATGATCGGGATTTCGTTACGTCTTTTAAAAATAATCTCATTTTCTTTATAATGATCCAATCTTATACCTAAAACCCTTCCACATATTATACTCTCATTGGGCTTTGCTTCCAATCCATACTTTAATAAAGATTAGTCATTCTTTCTGCCTTCACAATATCTTATTCATAATTATATCATCGATATACAAATCCAAACCCTCAGCTAATATACTATATCTTTTTCTCACTTTTCCTAGTATTTTTCTCATTATCCTCGGCTCACTCTTAAGGCCGAATTCAAGTCTCATTAGACAATATGTTCTTCCTTTAAAGTTTACTAATTGAAACCTCCATAAGCCTTCGTCAACTTTTATTTGTAAATACTCAACTTTTAAAATTAACAATTTTTCTTCCTCCTTTTACCCCCCTCCAATTACGAATCGTCTTATCACACACATCTACTTCTTCCCCCGTATGGCACTCTGCTGCTTCATTCAACTCTCTAAAATTCATAACAGGGCGTACCTTGTTTTCGATGCCTGTTATCTTGCCATTTGTGGAATCACTCAAATTTCACATTTTCTTTCCAGGGTATTAAGATCCCTTCGCCAATTCAACTTTGAACTTCCTTTCAATTTAACCTCATCCTTCATGGAATTTGAATAGATTCCAATTCTATTTCTTAACACCGGTTCTTTATTTTTCAACTTCCTGTCCATTATTTCCCATCAAATTTCGCGACAAAATACTTATCATCGATTTCCATATCGATTCAATTATTTTCGCTTAGTGGATCATTATCATGTTCTGAACTTTTTTCTTCCTTCCTTTCAATTCTGATTTCTGGCAAAAGTGATCGTCTGATTGCTAGAAAAGAATCGATTACTTATTTATTCCACTATTATCTTTACTCTCCTTGCGCTTCATAAATCGAACACCATTTCTGTCTATAAATACTCCCGCCCCCTCATCTCCTTTATAACTACTAAACCAACTATCATATCAACTTTATCTACCAGCTTTTCCATAAATATTGGAGTAATCTTTATTTTACTTCTGGTAATTTGTGTCCACAAAACAGCTTCCCTCGCTAAACATCTTTTCATCAAAAGCTTCTATAACCTCTCTTCTCTCTTGTATTCCATATATATATATATAGTATATATATATATATATATAATATATTATATAATTATATAATATATATATCTATATATATATATCATATACATATTATATATATAGTACTATAATATAATATATATATATATATATATATATATTATATATATATATAATATATATAATAATATATATATAATATATATATTATAATTATATAATATATATATATATTATAATATTATATATATTTATGTGTGTGTGTGTGTGTTTGTGTGTGTGTGTGTGTGTGTGTGTGTGTGTTGTTTGTGTGGTGTGAGCACAATATGCCGAATATACAAGAAAAAATACTAGAAGGTATTTGGTAATTATAGAGGGATAACACTTTTGAACGTAGCTCGCAAATATTGAGAGAATATTGAGAAGGAAGAACTAGCGAAGCCGAGTAGAAGGAGTCCTTGGAAGAACTGCGAACTGCGGATTCAGAGCGGGCAGAAGCACAACGGAGCCAATATTCTACATGAAAATGTTGGTAGAAATGACGATAGAGTGGAGCAAGAAAGCTTATGTGGTCTTGTTTGGACTTTGAAAAAGCATTTGACAGGATGAATAGAGAAAAGTTATGGAAAGTGCTGGGAGAACCGGAGAATGGGATCACTCAAAAGCTGATAAGAACAATAAAAAGCACATACCAGACTTCCAGAAGCAAGATAATAGGGGATTTGGGGGATGAAAGATGGTTCAGGGTAGATATACGGGAGTGAGACAAGAAAGCGTTCTCTCGCTGTTACTGTTCATAATATAGATGGTCTATGGTTTGAAGAGAATTCATAGACAGGAAAATGCGGAACACATCCTGGTCTATGTTGACGAAGCATCCTTAATAGCGGATGAGGGAGCTGATCTTCAGGAGAATAATAACTGGACAGATGGGAATAACCTCAATGAGAAAGGTTAGAATATGAATTAAGCTCCTAAAAACAGATTTATGAAAGTAGCTAGGGTGAAGGAGAATTTAAACAGGAGAATAGAAGGAACAGCACTGAGACAGGTTGAAAGAATATATATATATATATATATATATATTATATTATATATATATATTATTATATAATATATATATATATATATATATATATATATATATATATATTATATCATATATATACTATATATATATATATATATAAATATAAATATATATATAATAACAGTATATATTTGAAGAGTGATTGTGGTGGGGTGGGAGGAAATGAAGGTGGGTTGAGGGAAGAATGAAAAAAATTGCCAAAAAATGTTGGTGGCTCTGTACCGCAACATTTAACTAAGCCAAAGAGATAAATATCCTACCATAAGTGGAGAAATGATAATATTTAAACGTATTGAGACGCTTTCTGATATATGTGGCTGAATGTTGAGTCCCCTAAATACAGAACGGAACCGAGGATAGAATGCCAGCGGAGATGAGGGTACTGAGATTGATTAAAGGGGGTTACCCAAGAGATAGAAGAGAAGACATAAGGAGAGAATTGAGAATCGACTCGGTGAACGAAACAAAGATGGTATGGACATGTGAAAAGAATGGAGGAGAGAGCGGGACCGAAAATAATTGCTAAAATGGAGGCCGGCTGGCCGAAGATCGGGGAAGACCTAGAAGAAGATGGATAGAAGCGGTGGACGGGAAGCGGTGAGTGACAGACGAAACAACGATAAGAGGATCGCGCGCAAGAATATAGGTAACTTAATGAGGCAGCTTTGAGATATAAGTGGGTTAAGTTAACAGGATTATAGCAATAACTACTGGTACTAAGATACTCAATTTATGATATATATTATAAGTGTTGATAATATATACATATTATATAATATATATAGTATATATATTATATAGAGCTCACTATATATAGTATATTAGTAGGTATCTAATAATATATATTATATATGTTTATAGTTAAGTTTAACAGAATTTAAAAAAATCAATATATTTTTAAAAGTAATCGATGTTTAGGAATGGGCATGAAACCACACTGCCACATCTTGCTAATAAAAAATTATTATATTTACGACAGATTTATATGCAACGTTATTCGGTGTTTTCATATGTTATTTCTCTTTACGTTCGAAAAATCAGTACAACGGTTATGTATGATAAGTTTTGTTATGTAGACAGATTTTCTGTGTATAATTGACAAACTTATCATACACCATAAACCTTAAATATCCTAAACTGAATATATAACATAAAATATAATTAGTACATCGAATACGCTGGATTTTTTAAGAACGTATTTTGACAGCCGTGTTTTTACTGGTCTTAACATGGGGACAAAAGTTATGGAAAAAAACCATTATCGGAAGAAAATATCGATATTTCGTAAGATTCAGGCAATCTCACCTATTACCATATATATATATATATATATATATATTACAATATATTAGTATATATTATATATATTAATATAGTATATATATATATATACATATATATAATATATATATATGTTATATATATAAATATTTTATATATATATTTATATATATATATATACTATATATGGTATATATATATTATATAATATATAATATATATATATTATTATATATAATGTATATATATATATATATATACCTATATATATATATATTATATAATTTATATAAAAATGGTTTATATATAAAGATATATTGAATATATATATATTATACTTAATACTATATATACTTCTTTTCTGCTATTCACTTAATTAATCTAATTGTCGATAAAATGCCGGTCGATGAATTCAAGAAGTTTTTTCTGATGCAGTAACCCCATCTATCTTCTTCGTTTCCCTGTTGCCTGTATAACTTACCAATATGACCCTTTTTTCAGATTTATAAAATATCTACAACTTCTTTGTGTAACTATTCTTGTAATGTAGTTCTC
The DNA here is from genome assembly GCA_015478945.1 of Trachelipus rathkii. Taxonomy (NCBI): domain Eukaryota; kingdom Metazoa; phylum Arthropoda; class Malacostraca; order Isopoda; family Trachelipodidae; genus Trachelipus; species Trachelipus rathkii. The sequence continues at coordinate 10,370 of JABUQX010134508.1, read as the reverse complement.
CACACGAGAAAACTTTTATTCAATTTTTAGTTCGTTTTTATACGCGGGGGTAAAATTTTCCAATTCCGATTCCTTCCTATCCAAGTTTGGGTCAAATGTTTTTGAATTATTAACGCTCCTACACCGCATTGCTGCTGCACCAATATTATTATGAATATCTTCCATCAATAGTGTTAATGCCCTGTTCTCATTTCAATACCAACTCAATATTACAGGTTTGGATGTTCAGCATTGTTCTCAACTCTTTAGCTATTATATCTGGTATATCTAATTTATTTTACAAACGCACCAATAGGTTCTAGTTTCCAAACCATCCCAAACAGCTTCCTATATGCTTCAAACGAATTCTCTCAAAATACCTCGGTGAGCC
>JABUQX010134508.1:0-5000 GCA_015478945.1 Trachelipus rathkii | reverse complement strand
CCCCGAATGCACCTAATATGGGTGTCTACTCATAAGGTTATAAAGGTATGAGGTTTCCGATTGGTTGTATATTACAAGCTGCCTAGGAAATGCTTCCTACTTATGAGTTTATTTCTTTATTCTATCACTTATATCATACATTCACTATGGTCACTTATACACACAATACACTATGACACTATACACACAACACACTATGACACTTACATTTAACCATAACTACATCTTATACACTCACACCCAAACACAGATACACTTACACTTAATACTCTCACACACTCGATATTTTCGATGCCTCAAACTTTGATGCTCAGCATTGATGCCTCACAACTTTGTGCTCCATCCATAAATGCCTATCAGCATTGATGCCTCATACATTTGAAGGTTCATCCTTTATGATGACGTCATTCAGTTTGATGCCGTCCATCTTTGAGACCTATCTATTTGAATGATTCATCTTTGATGAAATCATTTTTGATGGCTCATCTCTCTACCCACATCATAAAACAGAGTTAATATTAATGTCTAACCTATGTTATATAATAGCTGCTCACCTGGACGCAGCATGATCTCTCCACGTGAAGTCCCACGAACCCGCACATCGCAAGGTGCGATACCTCGCCGCGTTCGGCCGGCCGCCGGCGTGCGCTCCGGCAGGCCGCAATTTTTTCTTCGCGTACTCCGCCCCGCCGACACGTGCGCTTCCGAGGCGCAATATTTCGCGTCACCGCCCGCCCGTGCGCCCTGGCAGGCTGCAATCATTCCTGCCGGGAACAAGAAATACTTATACTATACGTAGTCATACTTGGTTACTTTAATGTACATTTATTTGGAGTACTTGTTGTATTCTAAAGCCCAGTTGTACTTGGACTTAGTACTGCGTTCCTGTTTTCAGTTTTTGTTTTTTACCAGTTCTTCTTTTGTAACCTTTTTCTGCTATTAATCTCTGGACCTTCCTTGTGATCACCTATATCTTTATCCATCACACACAATCACATAATATATAAGAAATAATCAAATCAATACGTTGGAAATATGACAAAAAAAAAAAAAATAAATATTGGCAAGTTAAAAATGCCAAATGTACTATCAAGATCTAACTTGCAGAGGTACTTTGCAAATTTTCAGGTACACAATAGGTTGTCAAAGTAACAAGTCAGTGACACTTGGGTTTAGATAACAACAGTACTCCAAAATGTCCTTAGTTATAACAGTTTAACTTGTACTTGAACCCAATTACTGATATATATATATATATATTATATATAATATATATAATATTATATTATTATATTTTATTATTTCATATATTATTTTATTTATGATTTATAATAATATTTACATTTTTCTATGTCAATTCATAAAACAATATCTATACTTTTCGTATACAATATATATATATAATTATAATTCGTATTTATTTGGTTTTTAGGTAAGGTAATCCTTCAAGTAAAGTTATGGAATATTCAAATTAAGTGTAATTATGTTGTCCAAATGCATAATAAGATATAAAGAAATCGTTGGAAGTCCATCTTCTAGTTTTGTGTTCAACATACACAGCCCAAACGAAGATCAGATAGTTCACAAGTACAGACAAACGTCAAACCTGTCAAAGCAAAAAACCGATAAGTTAAAACGTTAAAAGTAACTATATTCAATCGTAAAAAAGCGTAAATTAATGAATTGATATCATTTGACACGCTTTTCTACACTTTGAATATCTGCAAGTGCATTCCTTATGCCCATATTCACGTGCTTTGATCGGTTGGCCAATTGTCATGACTAAAAATGTCTTTCTCATTTTCACTTCCTTGAACATGACTTCTAGTAAGTTAGGATCTTCGAATTATAGTTAGGTGATATTTTTGGGAATTCAATCCAGACTGCATTCCAAAATACTGGTTTCCTTTTATTAATGTCATAATCCATAGAATGATGCCCATGGAGTAATAAACACTGTTTTTTAACTTTGCGTTATTTGAGTACAGCAAAAATTCTACACGATTCTTTAATTTAGCTTTAAAGTAATTAATAAACTGTTCTTATCTAAAGTGGATCTTCGCAGTACATCTCCCTGTGGTATACATGCCTCCGTCTTGTTCATCATGGTCTTGAACATTGACTTACCCAGAAACTTCTGAACCAATCATAGAAGGCCTTTTGAATTTCAAACTCCAGCTGAGAGTATGTTTGATATTAACGTCTATGAAACACATATATATATTATATATAATATATTATTATATATATATATATATTATATATTATATATATTATATATATATATATATAATATATATTATAAATATTATAATATATATATATATATATAATATATAATATATATATATATATATATATTAATATATACTATATATTATATATATATATATATATATAATATATATATATATATATATATGAGGTAAAAGAGAGAGATATATATATATAAATATATATATATATATTATATATATAATATATATATAATATATATAAATATATTTTATATATATAATATTAATATAATAAATTTATATATATATATATATATAGTATTATTTAATATTATATATTATATTTATATAATAATATATATAATTTATTAATTATATTATATTATAATATATATATATATATATTATTATTATGTTCGTTCTACTCCCTGAATCTCGGAGTTGGATCAGCTTCTATGAATGGTGGGTTCGAAAGTTCTGGTATAGTGATGGAAACAGACCGGAAGCATGGTACTTCTGGAGATTTTTTTTTTTTTTAGGTTTGTGTGGTGTATTGGTTTGGATGAATTGACTTTTGTCAAGACAATTGTGCCACCGAACAAGCACAGCTGAAAAGTGGTATAAGGATGCAACTGCAGATATTCAAAGTGTGAAAGCGTGTCAAATGATAATTCATTCATTAATTACGTTTTTACGTTTTAATTAGTTTGTTTAACCGTTATACTTTAGCTTTGACCGGTTCCGTTCTGTTGTGCTGTTTTGCGTATTTGGTAGGCGCTTTTTTTGGGGATACACTTGGTTGTTTTTTGTTTTTTTTTTTGTTTTTTCTTTTATATTACTATAATATTATCGTATTGGGTATACAAGTATTGTCTTAAGTACATTTTTGGAGTACTTGTGTATTAAACCCCAGTGTACTTGGACTTGTATGCAGCACCTATTGCTTGAATTTGCAAAGTATATGCAAGTACTTTGGGCAATTTTCAACTTGCCAATATTTTTTTTTTTTTTTTTTATTTTGTCATTTTTCCAAGTATTGAATTTGATTGATTCAGATGTGATTGTGCATGTGGTACAAATGATTATAGGACAAAGAAGGTCAGAAGAATTAATAGCAGATTATGAGGTTGATTCAGAAAGATGAAACGCTAGTGGCAATGAGGTGAATGATTTTGGGATTTTACCTATCATTGCAAAGGTCACTTGTATTTGATTTTAAGCGATCTAATAACATTTGGTTAGGTACTACCAGATTGAACTGGAAAACCGCATATGTTGTGCCTATTTAGAGAAAGATTTATAAGGAAGATTTGGGAAATTTATTGGGTAGTTAGTTTAACATCACTGGTTGTAAAGGTTCTAGAAAAGTTACTGAATCATGTAGAGAAATATTTGGAGATAACAAGGTACTGTACGACTCCCAGCATGGTTTCAAAAAGGTACGTCCAATAATCAGACAAACCTTTTAGAGATTTATGCAGATACATTACTGAACTGCATTGAACCGGAGGAGATCCGTTTGAATTATACATAATATATATATATATATATATATATAATTAATAATTATATATATATATATAATATATATTATATATATATATATATATATACTATGTATATATATATATACAGTATAATATATATTTAATATATAATATATATTTATATATATAGTATATTATATTTATATAATATATAATATATATATATATATTATATTTATATATATATATATATATATAAATATTATATCCGTATATACCGGTATAATATATAATTTTGATATACTATTTATATATTATATATATATAATATATATAATATATAATATATCATATTATAGTATATATATATAGTTATATATATATATATATTATATATATATATATAGTCTTAATATATAACGGTATAAGTCATATTTTGTATTATATATAATATATATATATAATATATGTATATTATATATAATATATATATTATATATATATATATTATATATATATATATATATATATATATAGAGAGAGAGAGAGAGAGAGAGAGAGAGAGAGAGAAGAGAGAGAGGAGAGAGAGAGACTTTAGCAAAGCTTTTGATTAATTCCCCACATAAAGGCTGATGAGTTTCTGTAATGTGTATCAGGTGAAGTGTGGGTACAATGGTTGGATTAGAGTGTTGTGGAATAGAAAACCGTGTGTACAACTAAAATGGCAATAAGTCATCATGGGAAATAGTGACGAGTGGTGTCCCCACAAGTTCAGTGCTGGGGCCACTTATTGTTTCCTCACATATACTAAATGATTTAAAATACACCTGGGACTTAAAATGCAAGGTTTCTAAAATTGCAGATGATACCAAAGTAAACTACCTCAGTTAGGAATTAGTGAATGGATGTATAAAGATTCAAAATGATTTGATAAATTTCTTCTGTGAGCAATAAGTGGGAAGGAATTTAATAAGTAAGAAAGTGGTAAGGTCTTCACCTAGGTTTATCAATATAAAGTTTTAACTACGATATGAATGGTAATTGGCTTGTGTCTGTGGATGAAAAAGATTTAGGTGTGATTATATAAGCAGTAATTTGAAAGTAAGCTAATCAGTGTTTGGACAAGGAATATAGCTAATAAGATGCTGAGCATAATAAATTCGCAATGTCGTTTACAAGGGCAAGGAAGTTATAAGTAAACTGTAATAAATAGCTATGTTAGGCCAATATTGAAAGTATTGTGTACAAGTATTGGGACCCTTATTTAAGAGAAAGA
>JABUQX010134507.1:0-32500 GCA_015478945.1 Trachelipus rathkii | reverse complement strand
ATATATATATATAATTGTGTTTGCAGATATTCAGTGATACGAGTGCTAGAGTAGGCGCGGAATTGATGCCAAGGAATACCTCAAAGGAGGCTGAAAATGCTTCCTAAGTAACCTTCCCTCCATCATTTCAAGAGACACCTACCAAGTAAGTGCCCTCTTAGAATTTTTATAGTATTTTTTTCTCTATATTAAATAGGAAGAGGGTCATTACCCCTACGACTACTACTACTGTTATACCTACTACTGCTACTATATCCTACTGTCTAACTGATAACTTTCTTCTTCATACCCTGTCCTTTCCATTTCAGTCATTCCTAAAGCTACTATAATTAAAGTACAGCATGCTAATGGTACTTATAAAGGGTCAACCCCTCAAACTGATCTTTCCACCACTCTTGACATTAACTCAGAGTGCAAGGAATTCTCTTATATGCCAATTCTTGCTAATTTTAAGGGTTCTTTAGGGGTGGGAATGCTTAAGGGAAGGGTACTACAAGAAAATATCACGCCACTTAGTAGTAGTGAGACGATACAAGGTGCCCGCCGTGCTCCGGCACCTAAAATTCAAGTAAAAATGAACCCAACTGGAGCCCATATGTACCCTAGTGAAGTAACAGGTCCAGTTGGAGGTACTTACATGCCCAGTAGTATGGAGATGCATACTGTCGGCCAAGCCCCTATCTCTAGCAACCCGGCACCGGTGGCTGACATGAGGACCTCTGCCTATAATAGAGTTTCGGGGCCATATGGGGCTAATTTGACAAATTCAGCCCATGGTAGTAAGGTACCCTGCTATGCAGCCACGCCACAGCGCAGTATAATGCAAGGACAGGGTCCCCTAAGTAGTGCAGAGATGCCTTGCACGCCTCCTCAGTACTATACAAGCCTGTCTTATGATCCAGGTCCCACTAGTAGTATGGGAGGTGAACTGCCGTGCCTTACAAATTACAGTACCAATTCCCTAATCAAGGAAAGGTTACCACCAAATAGCAATGACAGAGATCAGTATAGAACTAATCCTCCTGCCATTGTTGTAAATAGCTTTAAGTCTTGCATTGCTATAGATGAAGTAAAATGGAATCCCAGACTCCCTATTTTAATATATGCATCAAAGATTTCTAAAGCAGTATATGATTTTGAAAGAGATTTTTACATGCAACATGGTGAGAAAATATCAGATAAGTTGAGAAGGACGTTAATATTCTCCAAGGTATACAAAATTACACCTCAACGGTTACAATCAGAAGTGTTAGAATATTTTGATGCCAATATGTCCTTTATATCTCAGATTGAAAAATACGATTTGAAGATGTTGAATGCCATGTCCAAACATCCAAAGGGGATTCATGGTAAGAAAATTTGTAGGTCTATAACTAATGGAGTTCACAGGCCTAAGTGCTTTACATGTGAAAGATATGGACATAGTGATGAAGAGTGTGTATATGATGCATTTTGCTCTAGTTGTAAAATGTACCATCAGAGGGGTACAAGTGAGGCTTGTGCTGGTACAAGCTGGGACTTCAATAGCCCTAGCGCTTTGAGAAGAATAAAGTATTTGTCTCTTGCTCCTGAAGGGACAAGAGAGCGGAAAGTAGTGAGTAAAGATAAGAATAGAAGTGAAAGAGTGCAAAAGGACAGGAGAGGTAACGGGAAACCAGAGAGTTCTCCTGCTTACCCATCCTCTTTTTCTTATCCTTCTACCTCTTCTAACTACCCTTCAAGTACCTTTCCTTCTTCTGTAAACGTACAACGTCCCACGTGTAAACCTTCTGCGTCCTATGTCCCTAGTAATGCGTCCAACCCTCTCTCTCAACGTCCTTTTTCAGCTCCAGTGCATAGCTCCGGCCGCTACATGCATCAGCATGTAGGGACTATGGACGAAGCTGCCGCTTATCCTCTTTCTCAGGACCAACCTGTGTCCTCCTATGAGAATTACACTCCTTATACTAATGAACAAGCTCAAACTTATTACACACACTCTGAAAATAACATGGATCAAAATTTTCAGGGGGCGTTATGAATCTGACTTCAACTCATAACTGCCCCTCCTCTCTCGGAGTCGATAGTATAAACGCTATAGATTCCCCTATGTCTTTTCTAATGGAAGACACTCTTTCTTCTTTACCACCATCATACATACTCACAACTTCTAATCATATGAAACCAGGGGTTTTGTATGGTCTTCCTTTTCAACTTACTCACGATTTCAGTCATAGGATTGAAACGTCAGGGCTCTTAGATTGTGGAGCTTCGCGCTCTTTAATAAAGGAGTCTTTTCCGTAGATTTTCTAAAAAGACAGAATCTGCAGGTAACCCAGCCTTACATAAGCCTGATGTTTCATTACGGTCTATATCTGGACAAGAATTAGTGATACAAGGAAGAACAGAATTGCATATTATAATAGGTGGTAAAGCATTTAATTGTAACTTCTACGTGGTTCCAGACTCTACGTCGTTTCCTTTAGACGTTTTAATAGGAACCGACATATTAAAAATTTTGCCTCTTATGATAAACATAAGACGAGATAGTGTCTATTTTGCCGACAATAGTAGTGAAACTACAGAGATTCCGTTAAAATTAATAAGAAAGGGGTACAAAACTTCAAAGAATGCTCCTCTTTCTTTAAACAATCTCCAAAGTTATCCACACTACAGAGGTACAATAATAGGTACAGACAAGACTTATAGTCAGGTTCTTGAATCTATGCCTCAGCGAAAGGACATAGAGAACTGCCATCCGGATTTTAGAGCCTCCGTCGGTACCGGAACTCGCTCTAACTTTCCCCTGTATCGCTCCTCTGATAGAGGCTGCTCGACTAATTTGTATCGCTCCTCTAATAATGGAGGCTGCTCGACTAATTTGTATCGCTCCTCTAATAATGGAGGCTGCTCGACTAATTTGTATCGCTCCTCTAATAATGGAGGCTGCTCGACTAATTTGTATCGCTCCTCTAATAACGGAGGCTGCTCGACTAATTTGTATCGCTCCTCTAATAATGGAGGCTGCTCGACTAATTTGTATCGCTCCTCTGATAGAGGCTGCTCGAGTAATTTGTATCGCTCCTCTAATAACGGAGGCTGCTCGACTAATTTGTATCGCTCCTCTAATAACGGAGGCTGCTCGACTAATTTGTATCGCTCCTCTAATAACGGAGGCTGCTCGAATAATTTGTATCGCTCCTCTAATGAAGGCTGCTTGAATAAATTGTATCGCTCCTCTAATGGAGGCTGCTCGAAACTTTTGTATCGCTCCTCAAATAATGAAGGCTGCTCGAATCTTTTGTATCGCTCCTCTAATAATGGAGGCTGCTCGAATATTTTGTATCGCTCCTCTTATAACGGAGGCTGCTTGACCACTCCTGCTCCTACCATGGGGGAGTACGGGAAAACCAAATTCCTACTAATCGTAGAACAAAATTCGGTCAATTTGGACAGAGCACCGCAGTAGCTCCTCCAAATAGGGTTCATCCATCTTCGCCTATGTCACCAAGTGGTGGCTATAGCCGAAGCACCGCAGTACTTTCTCCGCACCAAGCACCGCTGTCTAGCCGTGAGCGGAATACTGCGACTCCTTTTCCAAACAGAGCTCTTCCGTCTTTATACGCTTCACCTCTTAGTGAAGGCAATAAAGGCTACGTTGAGTCTCCAGGTAATACTAAATTTCATAGTAATTATGACCGGAGCACCAGTGTGTCTCCCACCATAAGAGGTAATCAGCCTCAACGTACATATTCTCCTGGTAATCCAGGTAGGTTATATTTTCAGAATAGCTTGCCCAGTGGCATCTATTCACATAATAGTGCAGAAAGTCATAAAATTAAGATGAATTTTTCGCATCCTGATACATTTCATACCGGTAAATACCAAAATGAAACAATTTCAGCTAGGGCCACTGCTGTGCACCCCAGTGCCACCCCTTGCACCACCTTGCACCGCAGTGCCACACCTCGCACCACTGTGCTCACTAGCCATAAAGCTCAAAAATTGCATTACACTTCAGTACACCCCAGGGCACCCCTTGGCACCCTAGTGCACCCTAGTGTTAAGGCTCCAAAAGCGCATTGTACATCACCACGTGCCAATTTAGGTCGGTGCACACCAATGCAACCTTCATATAATGCTAGTAAGTCTCAATTTAATACACCAGAAGGTAAATTAAACATGAGCACCGCAGTGCCATTACTTCACAGCACTTGCATGCCTAATAGAACCACCCAGGTGTCACCTCATGTAGGAGCGCCAATGCCTCGTAAATCATTAGAGCGTCCTGTCACAAGCTATCCTAGTCCTAGGTCGGATTCTTTTCAGACATCAATGATTATAAATAATGAGCAGTATAACTCTCCAGGGAGTCGGTGTCGTTCTGTAGTTCCTACTTTGGAACATACTAATTATTATTCATCCCTTTCGGATGAAATGGATAATATGGAAAAAGGGTTTAACTGCAGAAGAAGTAGTGCAGCATCAGAAAAAACTGTTTAGTCAGTACAATAATGGTAAGCGAGTACACTTTCACCAAAATGAGGTAAGTAAAGCTCCCTTACACAATTATAAACATACTTCTAAACACCCTTCTGAACATACTCACTATTCTTCTGATTCTTTTAATAACCTTCCTAATTCTTTTCAGGAAATTAATTTAGCTTCTCAATCTTCTCTATCTTCGTCGCACCAATCCAGTCACGCGAAAATACCTGAAGTTAGCCCACCTAGAATTAATTCTCCTTTCACCTCGTCGCACCAGATGCACATGCCTTACTCGGACACAATTACAGAAAGCTTGAATGTTGTCATAGACGATTCTCTTTCATATAATGTGTATACAGTTACGGACTTAGAGATATTACCTCACTCAAGGTATATTCTCCCTGTTAAAGTACAGTCCAACATTGGTGCTTCTCCTCCGGAGAATTTAGCACTCATTACTGAAAGCAAAAGTGATTATCTTTCCACAGGTACACTTTTCTTTGGAAACACTCTTTCTACTTGCCATAAAGGCAATATTTTGTTAGAACTAGTAAACTTAGGTGCAGATACAGTTACTTTCGACAATCACTGCCTACTTACTACAGCTTCTCCACTTCTTTACAAAACCACAGAACCATACGACATTAACACGGTCACTGCTTCTAAGGGTCTTTCCGATGCACAAATCCGGGAAGTTTACAGAGAAATTTTACTCTCTGAATCCAGTAAGGATTCAAACAAATATGTTTTAAATAATCCTTCACAACTTGAAGACATGCTTTCTTTCTTAGTTAAAAATAGAAACACTATTGCTTTGGCAGATCCAGTAGGCATCTGTCCTTTAAACAAATTTTCTATTAAACTCATGGAAGGCAGTCCAGATTATGTCTACACCCGTCCATATCGTCTCCCGCATAAATATATGGAAGAAATAGACGAGTGGGTAGAGGACTGTTTGGAAAAAGGTTACATAGAACCTAGTATTTCTCCTAATAATTCTCCTTTACTCTTAATTCCTAAAAAGAGTGGTGGTAAAATGAGAGTAGTGGTAGATTACCGAAAGTTGAACGCGCTCACGGTGCCAGACAGGTATCCGCTGCCTAACATTGCAGAATCCTTGTCCCTTATAGGGTCCGCACGCGTTTTTAGCACGATCGACTTGCTCTCAGGGTTTTCACACTTGGAATGCGAGCCAACGTCTCGTCCTTACACTGCTTTCTCCACTTCTAGAGGGCACTGGCAAATGCGAATCATGCCTCAAGGTGCGCGAAATTCTCCGTCGATTTTTAGCCGTACAATGGAAATGGCACTCTCCGGCTTGCTAGGCGTAGTTTGTTTACTTTTTATTGACGATATTCTTATTTTCAGTAAAGATATTTCTTCACATTATACACATCTTACAAAGGTTTTTAATGCTTTAAATAACGCTCACCTCAAAATAAAGCTTGAAAAGTGTTCTTTCTTTAAAAGTAGTGTCACTTTCTTAGGTTTTAAAATCAGTGAAAAGGGGCTATCCCCTGATCCGGCTAAATTGGAAGCTATTAAAGGATTTAAAATTCCTCAGAATGTGTCTGATGTCCGTTCAACCCTCGGTTTCTTTAATTATTTTCGCCACATGATACCCCATTATTCTTCCCTTGTGCAGCCTCTAACTCTGCTCCTAAAGAAGAATATTCCATTTTCTTGGCAAATTGAGCAACAATCTGCTTATGACTCTTTGAAGAAATTTTTACTTTTAGATCCAGCACTTTCTTTCCCAGATTACTCTAAACCGTTCATTTTAAGCACAGATGCTTCTGATTTCGGCATAGGCGCTGTATTAGCCCAATTAGATGAAAATGGAAAAGAAAAACCTTTAGCTTTCACTTCCAAAATGTTAAGTAAAGCTGAAATCAACTATAGCACGACCGAAAAGGAAGCGTTGGCTATAGTACACGCTTTAACCAAATTTAGAACTATCATATTTGGTTATCCTCTTAAAATTTACACTGATCATTCCGCATTAGTACACCTTTTCAGACATAAACAATTAGCTGGTCGTCTAGAAAGGTGGAATCTCAAAATTCAGTCTTTTAACCCAGAGATAGTTCATATCGAGGGTAAACTGAATATTATTCCGGATTATCTTAGTCGTCACCCAGTTCCTGACACTGGACACCTTTCTTCTTCTAATGAAGACGATCCTGATCACAAAACTTCTGCCATTCGGTTTAAAGAGTTTCAGAATCATCCAGAAGAGCCTTCTATAGCTCTTGTTCATAACCCTGTTCCAATAGCTTTTCCCGACACTAGAGTTTACACTTTTACAGATGATGTTATTTTCCAGGAACAGCGTAATTGTCCTAGACTATCGGAAATTATCAATAATATTGAAAATTCTCCTAACCCGGACAGCTGTCTCCCACATCTTATAGTCAGGTTTACTTTATTGGGTTTCTCCCAAAAACAAATATCTGCTTGAAGTTCCCGATTCTCTCATATATACTGTTATATTTTTGAATCATAACACACTTTCTGCAGGACATCCAGGTGCCGAACGCACTGAATACCGTATAAGGGAAAGATATACCTTTCCTCGACTATCTACTTTTATTTCTTTCTTCTGTAAACAATGTACTTCCTGTCTTGAAGTCAAAGGTTCCAAACCTCATCCAGTTGCTATTAACTCATATCCTTTACCTTTCTATCCTTTTTCTAGAGTACATTTAGATACCATAGGTCCACTTCCAAAATGTAAAATTACAGGTGCTAAATACATCCTAGTTTTTAAGGATGCGCTCACTAGATATTGTGTAAGTTTTGACTATTCGGTATCCGGCCGGATATCATTGTTATCCGGCCGGATAACCGGATAATTACTTCCCTAGTAGGTTCTTCCTCGTTTGGGGAAATATTCCAAATAATTTGAAAAATTATATATATATATATATATATATATATATATATATATATATATATATATATATATATATATATATATATATATATATATATATATATATATATATATATATATATATATACTTGTTTAGAATTTCGATGTTGGGTACCAATGTTATATTATTTTATTCATCATTTATGTTGACTGTACAATATTACAATTTACCTGAAATTTGGTGGTGACACGTTTCATAAATTATGGTAAAAATATGGTAATATTAAAATATTATAATAATATTTTAAAATATTAAAATAAATGGCGCAATTATGAGCGACAGAATTGGCTAAGAAGACACATGTTAACGCAATTTTTACCACCACAATTTTATCTCACGTTTAAGTATTGTAATTACTAAATAGTAATTACCCTGCTTATTTACAACGATTTAAGCATTGCATTATTTACCACTATATATACGCACACTCTCGAAATTGATAATAAAAAAAAGCACGAATTGTTACCTGCCTTCACGAATAAAATATAAAAATCAGGGCAAATGTCAGGGCACAAAACTTGATAAAATGCAATGTTGGAAATAAATATACGTCTGCTATTAAGAAAAAGTGGTGCTACGAATAAATGGTCAATATCGATTATAACTTTATAGGACAATGGAGAACTAAATATTATCGATATTGAAAATCGGTCGATTAATAGTAACACTCAATATCATTTATAATATTGATAAATTTTACATCAAAAATAAAAGAAACCTCTTTAAAACATGATCCTTTGAAGAAGAAGAAAAAAAAAATGATTTTTCGGTGTTGCTATCAGCAATTCCACAACATTTTTTCAAATTATCGCAATCACAATCTCTCACTTTATTTTTGTATACCGCAATAATACAATTAAAATAAGGAAAATCTCTCATATATATATATATATATATATATATATATATATATATATATATATATATATATATATATATATATATATATATATATATATATATATATATGTTGGTCAACCTCAGATTAGATGTCCATGTATGAAAAAACTATGATAACTACGTAAAAAACTGAATACATTTTTTGAAATCAGCGCACAATGTAATGGAGGAAAATGAAGAAGAAATAAAATAAAGTGAGATAAAAAAAAAGTAATAATAATAATAAATAGGTTTCATATACGAATTTTCTCGTTCCCCCAAATTTTCGCGTTCCAAAGTCATGAGTCCCCAATATTTTCTTTTCAATGTTAAGGCGAACATACACATTTTTTATATACACACACACACACTCTGCATGATAAGATAGATGTTCTAGAAATTAAATTTTTTTAGTGACTTCATTGACCTAACTCAAGCTATATGCAATTTTATTTTTAATTTTAATTAACTCTAATCATTATTATTCATGGTTGTTTGTACCATTATTTTTAGTTTCCACTGGACTGTTTAAAAGATATAAAGAGGAAAACGTTTATTTTTATGGGTATCATGTTTAAATTAAGTTTGGAAGCTTGTCTGATTATAATATTTTTTGGAGTTATTTATTAAAATTAATAATTATTAATTTTTTTTTTTGTTCTTGCATTACAATGTATGCTGAATTCAAAAATGTATTAAGTTTTTATGTAGATATAGTGCTTTTTTAGATACAGGGGCACCTAATCTGGAGACTGGCCATATATATATATATATATATATATATATATATATATATATATATATATATATATATATATATATATATATATATATATATATAAACCCGGTATAAGCGTCGGGCGGGGTGACGTGGGCCACTTTAGGTATAACTTCGTCTCCCCACTTTCCCCTAATACACTTTTTGGAATTTTTTTTTCTGAAAATCAAAGCCCTATAGTAGGTCATAAGCACACAAAAAAATAATAATGTAATTCTAATAATCATAGTTTTATTAAAGTTTAAATAAAGCTCATTTAGACTCAGTTTGAAGGGGTGAATCGGACCACCATTGTGGGGTGAATTGGGCCATCTTTTTAAATTCCTCTTTTATGTATAAATTCAATTTTATATTTTAATTTTTACTTAATATAGTAATTGTTTATTATATTAAAATTAGTAATAAGTAATTAAAATTTCAATAATGATAAATAAAATAAGAATAAAATGTGGTGGCCCAATTCACCCCATTCGTGGGACAAATTTTGACACTTTTTTGAATTCATATTTTCCATATAAATTTCATTTTATTTTAATTTTACCTAATATAAGTAACTGTTTATTATATTTAAATTAGCTTCTCTACGTAATAAAAATGTCAATAATAATAGGCTACATAAAATAAGAATAACAATGGTATCCCAATTCACCCCATCATCAATTTTTAAGGGGGGGGATGAATCGGGCCAAGTTAGGCCCAGCGATTTAACCACTATGCACTGTTTGGAACAAAAATTTAGTTTGCCAGTTTAAAACTAACATACTCCCATGTATACCCTCTAAAAATATATAATTAAAATCTGTCCATAACTTTCCATTTAAAACAAAACTCGCATTTTCAAATGTGAAATTCTATTTAAAGACATTTTATACCACACTATCTTTTATTCTATTTTAAAAATAAAAACTCTCTAGAATTAAAGATAATCTAAATAAAACTTTGTAGTACTACCACGATGAGCAAAAAAAAAAATTTTTTTCTTTAACCAGCCCGACGATATATAACAGACTGCCGGATATCCGGTATCCATTTAATTCACTATCCGGTATCGGCCGGATAATCAGTTCTTCCAGCCGGATATCCACGTTATCCGGCTAATTCACTATCAGAAATACATCCTATAGTAAAATTGCAGAATACATCCTGGTTTTCAAGGATGCACTCACTAGATATTGTGAAATATGCCCTGTAGCTTCTAGAGATGGTAAAGTAGTTGCCGAAACTCTCTTAAATAGAGTCATCTTGCATCATTCCGTACCGGAAATCCTCATCACGGACCGAGCCGCCGAATTCACGTCAGAGTTTTTCAACGAAGTTTGCAAAACGTGGAATATTAAAAATCGCACAATCGCCGTCAGACATCCTCAAAGCAACAGTCTTGTGGAAAGAGAAAATAGACGTATTGAGGATTATTTGCGTCATTTCGTTTCAGCTCAACACGACGATTGGGGTAAATACATAGCTTTTGCACAAATTTCCTTAAATTCTACTTATAACTCTTCTATTGGAAATACTCCTCATTTTCTGGTCCATTTTTATGTTCGTAGGCTACCCTACGACCTCCCTGACTATGTTTCTCCTTTTGTTAACAAAACACAGCCTTTAAAGGATCATTTATATGACTTTAACGCGGAAATGGCCGAAAGAGCTGCTGCCATTCGCGAATTGGCTCGACAAAAATTGGAAAAAGAAACATTACGCATCGCCCAACAACAACACTCTAAGGCTCCTATACGTCCTATACGTGTTGGCGATTACGTTTATTTACTAGCTGTAAAACCTCCCCATTTATCCCCGAAATTATTCAAGAAATGGGTCGGTCCTTACTTGGTTGTTAATGTCCTTAAATTTAACAAATATCTTCTCAGATGTCTTGTTACAAATAGAGAATTTGAATCTCATGTTGATAATTTAAAAATTCTTCCCATGCCAATTGTTAAAACAGTGGACAATAATCTTTCGTCCAGTTGGCATTCCTATGATCCTATAAGGAATCCTCCATTGCCCCAGAAAACTGTCCAACGTAGTTTTCGCCAGCCTCCTCCCCATCCTCCACCTGCGCGACGCCTTCGTCCTCGTGGAGGGGGCCCTTCTTCTGATACTCATTCAGACAACGATGATGATGATGAGTATGATCTACAATATACGTTGCCACCCCCAGTACAAGCTGTGCAACATCCGGTCCAGCCACAACACCAGGTGCAACAACAACAACTCCGAGTTCAGCAACATCAACCATTGCAACAACAACAACTCCGAGTTCGGCAACACACCAGATGCCACAACGACTATCGCCTGTACAACAACAGCAATACCGAGGACAGCAACATCACAGGGATGTAACTCCCATCTCTCCTGAATCTTCGTTACCTCCTTCGGTACAGTCTTCCCCAAGAATAGTTCATCATACTCCCCATCAACAAACAACCCAAAGAGTTCCATCTGATTCATCTTTGGCACAAGATCCTAATGGAAGTTTTAATCCATATTTAACCCATTCCTTACGAAAGAATATTTCTTATAGCTCTCCGCAGCTTTCTTCTCCTTTCTCTCAACCTAATTTGTCTGGTCAGAGCTCTATGCATAGTTCTCCTCTTCTTTCTAGACGTTCTTCTACTCATAGTAGTGGTCCTCCATCTTCTCCTGACCAACAACAAGGTGTTAGAAGCCCTATTAGATATTATGATGAATATCCTAACATCCAATCTTCTCCTTCTTCTCCTGAAGAAACTTTTATTAAGGATGATAGACGAATAGATCCTTCCTACCGTCCTCATCCACAATTTAGAGGTCCTCGTGCCAATTCTCCTATGAGACTTCGCAGTCATGCAAGACGAGTGTCACCTCCTCCTCCAGTTAATCCCGAATCACCTTCTTTCCATTCAGTTGATCCACGTACTATCTCCTGGACTCCAAATCCTAATGTTCGTTCTAGATCTGTTTCAGACATATTTAGACAGTTTCCCTTAGACGTGTCCAGAGTAGCACCTCCTGAATTACCCCTGAAGTCGAGAGACATTCCTCCTGCCTTACCCCTTAAGTCAAGAGATATTCCTCCTACATTGCCTTTAAAGTCAAGAGACATTCCTCCTGAATTAACCCCAAAGCTTCCACCTAAATTACCTCCGAAGCTTTCACCAAAATTCACGAGTACTTTTGATTATTCTACTCCTACTTATTCACAAAGGATGTATCCTGTGCGTAACATTTTACACCCTTTCCATTCTACTCCTATAACGGATGTACAAACTTCTTCTTCTAATATTTTACCTCAAACTTCTACTACCTCCACTCCTGTCAATCCTACACCCAGTGGTACGGATTTTGCCAGCACTGGAGCTATTCCTAAACCAAGAAACATAAACCATATCAATCATATACAAAATCAACAATATAATTATTACCCAAAGAACACACATATATAACTCGTGTTCACCTCATATTTATTCAACGGTGATTCCTTGAAGTAAGTATGAATCTGTAAATTTTGTAAATAACTAATTTTAAGAGATCAATCTACATCGTGTGTTCTATGCGCGATTTTGAATTTATAGTAAATAAGTACGTCGAACTTTCGTGTGTTTTGCGCGCGGGATTTCGATCTTTTAGTACATAAGTTACACCTAAGTACATATCCTTTAGTGTTATATCCTATTATATGTTATACTGTATACTCTTATATGTTTGTATTTTAATACTTTTATATGTTGGGTACTATACCTTTCCTTTTTACAAAATGAAGAAAATAGAATAAAATATAAAATTGAAAAGTAAAAGAAAAGTCGAAAAATATGAAACAAGCTAGTTATAAGTAACTCGTTAATATATGTAGCATTGTATTAAAATTGTCCTACATATATGTGTGCTTTTAATTTTAAGTAATTGTGTAATAATTAGTTATGTTCCTTCTTAAGTTGATGTTAATTACTTTATGCTTTGCTTATCTTCTTTTAATTACTGTTTGTTTAACCTATTCCTGTAATTAAATTATGCTTATGGACTGAGATATTCTCTTTTCAACTTTAATGAATAAAACGTGCTTCACAAACATCCCTGAAATCTAAGAAGAACATACTTGGCGACCTTTATATCTTTACTTGACTAATTACTAAATTGATGTCATCTATCATTCCTTCTTTTGTTTTGTTCATGTAAATTCTTTTCTTGTTCTATTTTTTTTTCTCTTTTCTTTAATCGTTTTACATTATGTTAACTATTGTATATGTCTATGATAACTCATAAATGATTTATGTGTTGAAGTTTATTCTATGTTCATTATGTCCAACTTTATTAGTCCTTGTTTTGATGTTTTGTAAGAAAATTTTGTTTATTTATGTAACTAATAATTCCATGCATCCTTGAATCTTGTCACATGTTTCTTTTATAAATTTTATGTTCCAAGTCCTTGGTGATTATGTTCATATTCGTGGGATAGTATGTTGCTGATTGAAACAACTATCATAGCTTCTTTGTTTTAACGTCCCTTACGTTACGACCTTCATTAGACTTAAATCCTAGACACGAACCTTCAGTTATTCACATAAGACCTAGACGGTTACGTACATTAGACTTTACTGACCAACATCCAGACACTTACGATACTCCTCCTCGTTCTATTCCCTTAACTCAAAGATCTTAATCTGGTGTGATTTCGTCTTCCGATGGATAAGGATTCCTGAAGCAACAATTTACCAAAATTATGTGATTGGAACAAAAACTTTCAAGTGATAGTGATCGTACAATTACCCTAGCAAGGGGACTCTATAAACAATTATATTAACATTGGTTTAACAAACACTTTTAGTGAAGCTACGTCACTAAATAGAAAAGCCAATGAGAAACTTTGGAAAATTGTGGGACGATTTCAATGAGTGACTCTGAGCAGAGTTTGTGGAGACTTTGAAACGAAACTGTTGTGGTGAATATTTGCTTTAAAATTTATCAATTTTGTTTTCTTAATTATATTTTATTTTTCCAGTTCATATTGCGATTAGAGAACATTGTGACTTTTCTCATAATAAACTGAGTGATATATTTTCTTATCTAATCGTTATAAAATTATGTTATCTACGAACTTTCGCTGTTACCAAGTCATACATTTCAAATAGACAATTCTTCCTATTGCAAATGGTAAGAGTCCCCAAGCCAATATATATATATATATATATATATATATATATATATATATATATATATATATATATATATATATCACCTTTCAATGGAATGGCATCTTCTATCCATATTATATATATAATTTTAGTTCTAGCTGTGAAATTGCTGGTTGGCAATTATGTTATTTATATTTACAGCTATCGGATGTACAGCTATCTATTGGATTCCAAAAATTCACATAACCCCTTTTTACGGGTTTTTAGATTAGGATGTATATAAATATCATTTACTAATATGCTCAATATTGATTGTCAGTTTCTTCATATGTTAAATATAAATTGATACTAACTATTTTTAAGTTGTAATATTAATGTCAGTAAAAGTTTATCTCAACCAGAGTTTTTATTAAACACATTAATTGTATCAAACGCATGTAGCCATCTAATAAAAATAACAACTAATAAACCCATACGACAAATAGTTACAAACATTCTTATATATATATATATATATATATATATATATATATATATATATATATATATATATATATATATATTTATATTTTATTTTTATATATATTTTTTTTTATATTTTTATATATATTATATATATATGATGCACCAATACATGGTATCGCGTATTCGGTATGGTGGTATCGCGTCGATTTTTGAGGGTAATCAGTATCGGAATTTTGTGAGTAGTAGTATCGGTATCAGGTATCGGCCAAATTTGCCTATACCTTTAAACGATACCACACATTTTTTGTCTTTAAATTATTGACATAATATATATATTTCACGACCATGTCCCGCATTGCTGAAGGGTGGTGTTGGTAGTTGAAAAGTTTTGAGGTTATCAACACCATTCACGGAAAGCTAGATTTGATAGGAGGTTTTCAGCACATTGCTATCAGACGAAGAGAATTTAAAAATTTCTTCAATGACTCGATGAATTCGAGAAGGGTAGCTTCACCCTTTCTGGAAATTCAAAGGTTTTCCAAATTTCTTCTTTTTTAATTTTGCATTTAATATATATATATATATAATAATATTATATATATATATATATATATTATATATATATATATATATATACTATATATATATATATAATATAATATTAATCTAATATCTACTATAGATATGACTTCTTTAAGAAACTCGACTGTGATCTTTTTTCCCCATCTATCTGACACTCGTTTCTTTCTCTAGAAAATATATTTTGTCATATCTTTTTGTGTATATATATATATTATATATATATCTCAAGCCAATTTGTCTGATAGTTTCCCCATCTATCTTGACCTACTGTATGTTTATATAGGCGTTATCCTTTCTCTTTCTACTTTCGATCTTTAGAACTTCTCTCCTTCACTTCTCACCATCCATTAAAAACCGCAAATCGCAAAAAATGCTTAACCAAACGTAAGAATTTCCTTAATTCTATAAGGTTGCTATTTCATGTGATTGCTGAATTTACACGTTCTTACAAAAATGTGTAAACCAAAAAAATGACGGCGTTTGTAGGCCCGTTTGAATTTATGAATATTTCATTCAATAAAATTCCTTTTAAATCCAAATTCTTCCAAATCGAATTAAACTGCATCACCGAAGTTGACTTCCGGTTGGCAACATAAACCATTGTTTTAGTTTTAATGGAAGAATATGCGAAATCGACGAGCTCCGTCACAACAGCTGAGATCAATTGTTTGCAAAACAAAAATAAACCTCGCAAGAAATTGTGTTCGTTTTGCACGAAATTCAGGCAAATTTAGTACAGGCAATCAGGAGTGCCCAAGAAATCCTATGGATATTACGTGTAGGTTTCCTTTTTTTTTTTTAAAAAGATTCCAAATTTTTAAGTTTTTCATATGTGGAAGAATTTTGGAAATAGAGAAATTCTGAAGAGATATACGGTGCCTATGAGGTCATAGTGATCTCTGACAGCTAAATTCTCTGTTTGAGAGTTGGAAGATTAGTTCGAAAGGAAATACCCATGCTGTTGAAGGCCGCATCTTTAGTTGTAAGAAAGTTTGACCTACATAGTCGATGTTACAATTGGCACATTTATATTTGTAAACAATGTGTGACCTCAAGTTCATGGGGATGCTTTCTTTAATCTTAAAGAAACTGCCAATTGAGTTGTTGTTAATAAAGATATAAGAAAACTTGCATTGTGGAAAGTTTTGTTTAGATATTTCTAATCTGAAAGTAAAGATCATTGGAAAGAGTCCATTGTAAGGAAGTCGAGCATAAACAGGAAATTTAGGAACATATATGAAGTAGTTTTAAGGCTAAAAGTGTTGTCGAGAAACGAGTAAACAAGTTTATTAAAAAGGTTTGGGGATTAAAGGCTAAAGCTAGAAAATTTAGAGAAAGGTGATTCTTCATGGAAAAACTTCTCAATCAGAACAAATAACAAAAGCTTGTGTTTGCGGGACCTTAGACCTGCAATTTTTATGATTAAAGGAGATAGAAAAAAAGAAATTAGTCCCAAGTAAAGATTAGTGGGCTTGCGATAAATAAAAGTAGCAAGTCCACTAATACTTTACATGGGACTAATTCTTTAGTTCTATATCTTTTAATCATAACTGTAATAATACGAAGCGTTTGATAGAATTAATTTTAGTATTTCTTTGCTTTTAATTTAGACAGTTTTCGTTTTTGTCAATATCATTTGTGATTTACACTCGATAAGAAATGCTCACACAGTTTTAGTTGTAGTAATTTCCTGTTTCAGGGTTCACACTTCTGGAAAGTCAGGGGAAAAAAATCAGTCAGGGAAACGTTTAAGATATGCTGAAAGTCAGAAAAATTCCAAAAAAAGTCCGGGGAAATTTTAAAATTTCAAAAACATTGAAGAATGATCCATGACCCAAGTTACCATATTTTTGATTAACTTTCTTTTCCTTACGTATAATGTGTAATGCAGAGATGTATTTGACAAGTGAATGAAAAGGATGGGCGAGGAACGACATCCCATAAATCTACTTCTATCCTCTTTCTTTCTATTTTTAGTTCACTATTACCTACTATTTCTTCCTATTTCTGTCCGTCTAGGAGGTTGTTCCAAGTCATCCTTCCGATTGAAGGTGATTTGCGTATATGGATGTGTTTTAGACTGTATAACTTAAGAGATTTAATCTGTTTATATCTTTTTCGTTTTAGGGATTTTTTTTTTATGAAGTTTTTTTTTTTTTTTTTTTTTTTTTGAGTGGTTTGACGAAGTGATTTTTGATTTTTTGTGCGCAGTTGACAGCCGAAGATCCTCTCAACACCCAAAAAATTACCAAAAATGTTTCTGTTCCAAGGGATGATGCATCTAAATGCAATCTGGCTTTATTTTAAAATGCTTTCCTTAGAACGTGAATCATTTTTACGAAAGTTCCAAACGTCAGACCCACCTTGGTTCATTCCTGTTCACAGATTTACAATGTCTTGTACTTAATATTATGGAAAGATTTCTTAAGTCCAGTAAAATGCCTGCTACAACCAACAACTAAGCTTTTTGTATTAGATTTACATGACAAACAATTTGCGTGATGTTAAAAGTATTAATCTTGGATTTCAAAACAAAAAAAACTTCTCAAAGAAAGTCACTTCGAATGAAAGTAATATCCTAAAATTCAAACTTGAATCCCAGACTGTGCTAATCAAAATGACAGAAAAGATATTAGAAAGATGTCCCCTGAAGTACAAGCCTGTCCAAGGGTTCTCATCATTGGATCCTAGTATAAATTTTCATCAGCCAGAAACAAGGCGGAAACAAAGATTTGCTTATTGCTAGAGCATTGGTACACCAATAGCCGGAATCAACAGATTCTGTGCTGATTAAAGCAAAAGCACCCAATGCACTCTACTTTTGCAGTGAAGACTCATTCTAACCCTTGAATTAAAATTCAAAATATTTTGGATATGGTGACTGTCCTTCTAAGAGACTTGATGAATTTTTCTTCTTCTATAGTACCTTGGGAATCAATGTTATTCGGAATTGTGCAAATTATTAAATTAGGACTGATTTTTTTCCCATGGAAATGCGACAGTGAAGGAGGGTTTTCTATAAATTAAGCAATTTAGTAGAGAATCTGAAAGAACATAGTTTGATTTCTCAAAGAACAGTGCACATGTATAAGATCTCATGAAAGTATTCATAAAGTTCTATCATTCAAAAAATGTTGACAAATGTAAGAGCTACCCATAGGAGATATGGAAGAACATCCAAAGAAAAAAAGGAAAAATATTCATACAGATCTAAAAAACTTGAAGAGCAGAGAAAGATGCTTAAACTGAAAGCTTTGAGACAGAAGAAGACGCTAAAAAATCAAAAATTCAGATGCTTGAGAAGAAAAAGTTAACCTAAATCTCCCCATTTAGAACTTTTGTGACACATTTGTGAAGTTACCTGCTCATTGACTCTTCTCTTTTAAATTTATTTTCTTTTTTGTATAAATAAAACTGCTTACTTTTGGAAAAAACTAAAAAAGAGAGTTATTGGAAGAATATAGGAAACTATTAGGTGTTACTAAAAAAAAAAAAAAAAAAAAAAATTAAATTCATCCATGATGTGAACAATTTTTTAAAGTAAATTTTCAATAAATTTAATGTATGAACTGAGTAACTAGGCTGCAATAATGATTAATAGATTTTTATACGCCAAAAATAACGAACAACGCTGGTCAGGGAAAATTTGCGAATTTGGTCAGGGATAGTCAGGAATTCAAATTATGAACGACCAGCGATTTCCTTAACTTATATCATCTCCTATCAGCTGTTTTATACGTGGTTTAATAAACAGAAATAAAAAAAAATATCTATGATTACATTACAAATCATATTTGTGATGGAATCTCATGAAGAAATTAGAATTAAAGCATTAAATGAAACATTCACCAATTCAAACACCAAGCCGCCATCTTGTTGTTTACATTTTTTCGTTAGAACGTGCTTTAAATACGGCAAGCACGGGAAATAGCAACTTTACAAAATTAAGGAATATTCCTTACACTTTGGTGCAGCATTTTCTTACGATTTTGCGCTAAGTTGGACAAAAACGAACGCAAACTCGAGCATTTCTTACGTTTCTTAAGCACAAATGCATAAAAAAAGAAAACGGCTTATATTATATATATATATATATATATTATATATATATATATATATATATATATATAGTATTATATATTATATATATATATATAATATATATATATATATATATATATATACTATATATTAATAATTATATATATATATAAATATTATTATATATATACTTATATATATATATATATATATATATATATATATATATATATATATATATATATATATATATATTATATATATATATATATATTTATATAATATAATTTTTTAAAATTATTTTATTTTTTTAATAAACGTGATGAATCTTAATGCGCGAGCAAGTTATGGCCTGGGCACCGCTGCAGTGTAGAGAATAGTATGGTTTCATTAACCAGTGCTTCGAATATATATATATATATATATATATATATATATATATATTATATATATATATATTATTATATATATATATATATATATATATATAATATATATATATATATACTCCTAAAATAAATCAGTGTATAGAATGATAGAAGTTTGAGACTGTAGGATTCAAAGTTTCGGTATCGGGTATCTGGCAAAAAAATTTCCGGTTTATCGGTAGTGAAAAAATTTGTGGTATTTTATCAGGTATCGGTATCGAAGAAAATTTGGTATTGGTGCAAACACTAATATATATATATGATATATATATATTAATAATAGTTAATATATATATATATATAGTATAATATATAATAAGATATATATATATATATGGACACGGATATATATATATATATATATATATATATATAATATATATATATATATATATATATATATATATATATATATATATATATATATATATTAGTATATTCATATATATATATATAATATACACGTATATATATATATAATATATATCATATATATATATATATATATATATATATATATTATATATATATATATATATATATAATATATATATATATATATATTATATAATATATATATATATATAATCTTTTATAGGAATAGCAGAATGTGTGTGAGAGTATTAGGGGGAGAGAGTGAGATGTTTGGGGTAAAGAGAGGGTTAAGATAGGGATGTGTAATGTCACCGTGGCTTTTCAATTTATTTATGGAGAGTGTCTGCAGAGGAATGATGAGGGAGGGGAGAAGGGTGGAATTGATGGATAGGGGTGATAGATGGGAAGTGAACATGATACTATTTGCGGATGATACTGCCTTAGTGGCGAAAAATTCAGAAGGGCTGTAGTATTTGGTGAAGGAGTTTGAGAGGGTGTGTGGACAAAAGGGTCTTAGATAAATCCAGGTAAGAGTAAAGTGTTAGTGTTTGAGGAGGAGGAAACAGATGAGGGGATGGTGTTAGAGATTAGAGTAGGAGATGTAGTATTAGAAGAAGTAAAGATTTTCAGATATTTAGGGATGGATTTTGGGTAAGGAAGGAGGGATGAAGAAAGGAGATAGATCACATAGTAGGAGAAGGAATGAGAGCATTGAGTGTTCTGAGAAAGTAGCTACACACAAAGATTTATCACATAAAAACTTAGAAAGTATGTTTGAAAAAAATATGTGTTCCAGCAGGTACTATATGGGTGTTAAACATGGGGGTTGGATCTAGGTCCAAGAAGACGCTGGGAAGTGTGCAGATGAAAGGGTTGGAGAGCGGTATGTGGTCGTTAGCAAAAGGAGAGAGGATTTAGGAATAGGGTGATAAGAGAGAGATGTGATTGGAAAAATGGTTTGGTGAGAAGAGCGGAGAAGGGAATGTTGAGATGGTTTGGACATCTGGAGAGAATGGAGGAACAGAGGGTGGTTAGGAGAGTTTGGGAGGCGGAGGGGATAGGAAGAAAAGGAAGGGGAGGACACCGAGAAGAGGTGGTATGGATGGATAAAGGAAATGCTGGAAGAGAGAGGGATGAGTGTGGAGGAAGGAGATAGTTGGCGAGAGATAGAATGGAATGGAGGAGGTGGGTGGGGGCGAGATGAAGGAAAATATGAATTAGGGAAGCTGCACGTACCACTACCCCGCTTAAGCGGGAATAAGTGTTTGTATAATAATAATATATATACCATATATATATATATATATATATATAATATATATATATATATATATATATATATATATATATATATAATATATATAATATATATATATATATATTATATAATCAAAGCAATTTTTCGCTGAGTTTGGTACGTATTATAATAGAAGGCCTTATATATATTTATTAAAAGGTTTTTACAACTAATGAAATATTAAGATGTTAAATTTCGTAAGCTTTCGGTCCTTAATTTTATGGACCCTCCTCAGACGAATTTTATTTTAAGACTTAAATAAAAAATTAATTAAAATTTTGTAAGATTAGTAAACACTTGATATATAAAGTAGTTAAATTTTTAAGTAAATTTGCTTTTATATTTTGGAAAAAAAAATGGTGATGTTGGTGGTAAGAAATGTTGTTAAGTGTGGGATTGAACGTATATTTTCCTTTTTGTAGGTTAAAATTTGGGAAGGTTCTGTATGCATAGTGATTCTAGGAGTTTACGTTTGGTGGGGTTCTAGTACCTTTAAGATGGGGCACGTATCTTTTATGTTAATGTTGTGATTGAGACTAGATCTATGTGAGGTGAGAGCAGAATTTTGAGAGTCGTATTTAAGATCGTGTTTATGTTGATAGATCTTCTGTTAAAATCATTTGTTTCACCTATGTAATGTGAGGGGCAAATTGATGGCAGGGATTTTTGTATATGCATTGTGAGGATGTTATTTTGTAAGTTGGAGGTTTAAAGATTCTTTTGAGAGAAGAGGTGTTAGAGGAAGTTAGTCTAATGAATGAAGGTTTAAAGTTTTGAGGATTTTGTTTAGTGGTAGCGTGAGCGAATGGGTAGAAGGTGAGGGAGTGCGTGTTGTGCATGGTTGGCTTGGGTTATGTTTAGAATTTATTTTTTGCTTTTTTTAAGTGAACCTTATAATGTAGGGGTTGGATAAGATGGCTTGTCTTGAACGTACTGAAAAATGTATTAATTTCATTATGAAGGAAGAGTAGGAGAACGAGGCGTAGAGCTCAGGAAGAGAGAGGATAGAACCCCAGATTTAATATTCAGATTCATGACAGTACCAATGGATGTAAGAAGGGTTGAAAGTAGGTTTGCGGTAAACGCTAAAGAGTAGGGTAGGCTGTTGTTCCAAGAGAGGAGGGTATAAAGGAAAGGTAGGGTGTGATTGTTAGAGAGTTCCATTGTAATTTTTATATTAGGGTGAATAGAGTTGATGTAGTCAAGAATGAGAGTTGGGTTTGTGGTTAAGGGAGTGGAGATAAAAATTTCATCCACATAGCGAAACCATGTGGTGTTGGACAGGAGAGGGTGGTTAAGTATGAAAAAGTGTTCTAATAGTTCCATAAATATGTTACTAAGAATTGGGGAGAGGGGAGATCCCATGCTTAGACCAGAATTTTGTTTGTAGTAATTGTTGTTAAAATGGAAGAAAAATTGTGTTCAAGGGTGAGTAAAATTAGTTGTTTGAGGAGAGGGAAAGGGTAATCTAGGTTGTAGTTGTTTTCCGTTAAAGAATCTTTTCTAAGTTAGAGAGAGTGGGTAAAAGGGCACGGGAACTGACGTGAAAAGTGGAAGTACAACGTCCACAAGGCTGAAGAAAGTGATTGTTATGCATGGCGAAATGTTGTGTGTTTTTTCTGAATAAAGTCTTCAGGAGGTTTTTAGTGGGATGGTGAAATAGTCCAAGTAATGGTTTTAGTTGTTTGGACAGCCATGAAGAGAGTTTATATGTAACTGATAATTAATGTCTTGGAGATTATAGGTTGACAGTGGATGTGTTTTTATGTGTTTTTAGGAACACTGTAGAATTAGAGGTATGCTCGGGTAGGTGGTTTAGGTCAGGAAGAAGATTTGGGTGATCTTTAAGCATGGAGTTTAAGCTTTGTGACTGAAAGTGTTGTCGTGAATTTATGAAGGTATTTTTATTGAGCTAAAGTATAAGCTAGAGGTGTCGTTAAAAAACCAGTACAATTTGAGAGATAATATACTTCTGTATTAAGATAACCGAGATTCTGTCCTTTATCATGATCTTTGAAATTACCAAATTATATTTCTTTCAGAGAGGTTTACGGAGAGCGTCGTAGATTCTTCGGGTTTTGTTAATATGATGCGGTCAGAATAACCCGATCCTCCAAGAGACAAACCTTTTAAGAAATCATATTAATGTTAGATTTTGAATTTCTTTTTTTCCAGGTTTTCGAAATCGGTACAGAATGAAGTAGGTTGGTCATTTTTCTGCAGTGAAAAGGAAAGGCCATAACTTAAAAGTATATTATTAACTATGCATTAAACAAAGATGAAGAAATTTTACCCACCCTGAACACAATTTCTTCCATTTTAACAACAATTACTACAAAGACAAAATTCTGTCTAAGCATGGATCTCCCCTTCCCCAATTCTTTAGTAACCATATTATATGACACTAATCTAGAACCTTTATTTCATATTAACACCCTCTCTCTGGCTCCAACACATCATAGGACTCGCTATGTGGATGATATTTTAATCTCCACTCCCTTAACCACCAACCCAACTCTCATTCTTGACTACATCAACTCTATCACCTAATATAAAATTTACAATGAAACTCTCTAACAATCACACCCTACCTTTCCTTGATACCCTCCTCTCTTGGAACAACAGCCCTACCCTACTCTTTAGCTGTTTACTCGAAAACATTACTTCAACCCTTCTTCCATCCATTTGTACTCCACACATTCTCAAAGCATTTATAAATCCTGGTGTTCTACCCTCTCTCTTCTAAGAGCTTAACGCATTGTTTCTCCTACGTCTTCTCTAATGAAATTAAATACCATTTTCAGTACGCTTCAAGAAACCTATCTTATCCAACTACTTATCAAAGGTTCACTTTAAAAACAGGCAAGAAAATAAATTCATACACACCCAACCACCGTGACCAACATCGCACTCTCCTTACCTATCTACCCATTTCTCACCTACCACATAAACATATCCTTCAAACACTTACCATTCATCATTTAAGACTTAACCTTTCCTCTAGACACCTACGCATATCTCTCAGTAAAAGATTCTTAAAACCTCCAAACTCCACTTACAAAAATAATTCAGTCTCAACAATGCATATACAAAATCCCATGCCATCAATGCCTTTCACTTGACATTTGGGAGACAATTGTTTTTATCATGAACACTCTATGAACATAAAAACACGATCTTACATATGACTCTCAAAATTCTGCTCTCACCTCACATAGATCTAGTCTCAATCACAACATTAACATAAAAGAAGATACGTGCCCCATCTTAAAGGTACTCGACCCCACCAAACGTAAACTCCTAGAATCACTATGCATACAGAACCTTCCCAATTTTAACCTACAAAAAGGAGAATATACGTTCAATTCCCAACACTTAAGACAACATTTCTTACCACCACACCATTTTCAAAAATATAAAAGCAAAATACTTAAATTTACACTACTTTTCATACCACCAAAGTTTTACTTTTCCGCATACAAATGGTAATTAATCTTTATTAATCTTCAAATAAACTTCAGTGTAAATCAAAATCTAGAAAATTAAGGACCGAAAGCTTACGAAATTTAACATCTTATGAAGACTGTTGTAAAAACTTTTTAATAAATATATAAATAAGGCCTTCTATTATATTATACTATATATATATATATTAATATATATATTATATATATATATACTATATTATATATATATATATATATATATATATATATATATATATATATTACTATATATATTATTATTATAATAATATATATATATATATAACCATAAAAATGGGGGCAATTTCGGTCCAAAATCAAGGGGTACTCAAAATGCTAAGGTTTATGGAGACTATTTTTTTTTCAAAAAAATTTTTTTATATGTTAATGTTATTTTTTAGGAAGTAGAATTAGTATAATCTGTCATTTGTACCTGTAAATATAATAATATCAGGATTAATGTTAGAAGCCGATAAGTAACGTGGACAGAATTGCCCCATGATTTTTTTTTGGGGGGGGGGGCAATTCGGTCCACTTCAATTTTCACATCCCTAAGAATCCTCATTAAGTGTTTTATTTGGATAACTATGCATAAGTCAGTTTTTTCATTTTAAACAATGGTATTACAATATTATTTTAAGAAATTGGGTTCGAAAACGTAATAAAATGTTCGAGTTTGCGTTCGTTCTTGTCAAACTGCAAAATCGTAAAAAAAATGCTCGCCCGAACGCAAGGAATTTCCTTAATTCTGTAAGGTTGCTATTCTCTTTCATTCTATATTATACAGAATTAAGGAAATTTTTTACGTTTGGTGAACATTTTTTTACGATTTTGCCATGTTTGACAAAAACGAACGCAAACGCTGTTTGACAAAAATGAACGCAAACTCAAGCGTTTTAGGTCTATTTTTAAACATAATGGTATTACAATATTATTTTAAGAAATTGGGTTTGAAAACCTAATAAAATGTTCAAGTTTGCGTTCGTTTTTGTCAAACGCAAAATCGTAAAAAAATGCTCAAAAAACGTAAGGAGATTTCCTTATTTCTTTTATATTCTATATTACACAGAATTAAGGAAATTCTTTACGTTTGGTGAGCATTTTTTTACGATTTTGCACTGTTTGACAAAAACGAACTGTAATGTACCGTCGTCTGGGGGAAAAGGGTTCATTTTTTTGGTTTTTTAAGAAAATAGTAAGTTGCCAAAATTACATTTTTTATTTTTTTAACAAAAATAAATGATAAAATAAAACATCTATTTCCAATACCAATACTATGCAAAATATGAAAAAGAAAACTTGCATCTTACAAAATAGTTATTTTTGAACTTTTAACAAAATAGATCAACAAATTTGTTGTGGGGTAAAGGGTTCACATACATGGGTGAAAAGGGTTCACTAACTTTTAAATATACTTTGGCACATTTAAACCTAAGAACTCTTGACTTTTAAAATAAAAGGTTCCTTTACGTAATTCATGGTTAAGAATTTTCGAAATTTCATGTAATTGGACACAACTTATGTCCACAAAATTTTTTTTTTGGGGGGGGGGGGGTTCATCATCTTATACCTAAATGCATTATCTCACATTTAAACCTTCAAAGTATTTACTTTCAAAATAAAGTGTACCTTTACGAGGTCCATGCTTTAAGAATTATATAATTTATAAATAAATTTAGAAATTAAAATTAATTTTAGAATTTTTATGAAGCTTTAAATTTAAAAATTTTATAAATAAATTTATAAAATTTAAGAAAATTTTAGAAATTTATGAAAATTTAGGAAATTTTATAACTAAATTAAATTGAAATATAAATTTATAAATTAAATAAATTTATAAATAGCTATAATATTAAATTTAAAATATTAAATTTCTAAATATAATAAAATGAAATGTTTGAAAAATGGTAATATTATTTATAGTTATGGTAAATTTACATATTTACTCAAAAATAATTGAAATAGCCTATTTACAAAAAATACATTTCTAATAGGTGAACCCTTTTACCCCATACATGTGAACCCTTTTACCCCACATTCAAAAATGTATTTTTTAAAAGAGCGTGCTAATCTAAATATTAAGATCATTAAAAAAATACATGCCTTAGTTATTATATTTTTCAATTTTTCGAGCCAGATAATGATAAATTGGTTGCCAAACTATAAATAAAAATCTAGAAAAAAAATCTGACGTTCCTAAAAAATCGGTATGAAAATTAAAAAAAAATTTTGATTCTAAATGTTCAACATATTCAAGTTAACATTTTATAAATAATTAAATTAAAATGTTGAAAAAACTGGTAATATTTTTAAATATGCTTTATTTTTTAACATTAATACCATTTTGTATCTATTCAAACATGTTTAAAACTGCTGAACCCTTTTCCCCCGGATGATGGTAATTAATTCTGTAAGGTTGCAATTCTTTTTTATTTTATATTACACAGAATTAAGGAAATTCTTTACGTTTTGTGAGCGTTTTTTTACGATTTTTGCGCTGTTTGACAAAAAAAAACGAACGCAAACGGCTGTTGACAAACAACAAACGCCAAAACTCGAGCGTTCTTAGCATATTACCGTTTCGTAAGAACCATGCAAAAAAACGAAAAACGGCTTAAGGGTCTGGCAACATCATCATCAGAGTATCCTTTTGTATCCTGCTGTGTTACTTTTGCGTAAGTGTGAACCATCTTGCTGAAAAAAATTGTACAAATTAATTAAGCCTATGTGAAAAACTTTACCTACCTATCTTGCGTAAAAGGGTTGTAAAAATATATTTTAAACATATATTCGGACATTCTTTTGTAAAGAGTATTTAAAATTTAATTTAATGAAGATTTCAATGTTGGACCGAATTGCCCCACGCAAATTTTAAAACCGTGGACTGAATTGCCCCATTGTTGACCAATTCTTATATATTAAAACATATGTTATCTCCTTGCCTTGAATGTACTCCAACGATGCATTAAGGTTATGACACTATTTTTAAGGTACTAATATCCTTCAGGTATCCGAAATAATGTAGCTACAATATTTGACCTGCTATGATTCTTAGCAATAAGCCTAAAATTTTCCCGAGATTTTATAGTGCTCAGGGAAAAAAAAATACAATCACAACAATTTAATGGACTTTAAATAAAGGGTTTCATTAAAAAATTAATACCTAATACCACTAAAACCACATCTTATTTTACATCTTTAAGATATATTTTACATATGTAAAGGCTATTTACACTGGACCGAATCTGCCCCTATTTACGAGTATATATATATATATATATATATAATACTATATATATAATATATATATATAATATAGCTATATATATATATATATACAGACTATATATATATATATATATATACTATAATATACTATAATATTATTATATATTATATACTATATATATATATATATATATATATCATATATTGAGTGTTGTAGGGAAGGCATATGCTGGTATTTTGGTTGAAGAGTGCGTCGAGTGACTGAAAGGCTGATTGATTGGCAAAGAACAAGGTGCGTTTAGGAGTGGTAGAGGATGTGTGGATCAAATCTTTACATTGAACAAATGATTGAGAAAATGGGAGAGAAGAAGAATAAAATATATTTAGGTTTATAGAGGGGAAAAGGAAAAGGTAAACAACGGGGGCATACTCGGCGATGAATATACCTCCCAATTTTTAATGGTCGTCTTTCTCTTTTTGCGTTTCATATTCTTTAGCACACTCATCCTCTCCAGGGCAACATATTACTCAACCACCATTTTATCCACATATCATAATACACATGATTTAAAGTACACACCCCACAATTCACGATATACCTTTACATGACATCCCTTACTACCTCATTATCCACTGTGTGCGGGGGAGAATAATTCACCCCACATCGTATGTCCTGCTGTCGAAGAAGTCGATCTAAGGGTGCAGACGGTGGTTAGTTGGTTGGCTGCCCCACTACCACCTATCTCTTGCTAGGAATTGCTGATGCCATGCCTCCCGGAGATGGTCGTGATGCCGCTAAACGACCTTTTCTAATTTCGGCGAAATTGTAATGAATCGTATGGGTACAATCGGAATGTCAGAGGAGATAAATGATGAGGAGAAGAGGAGGGAGAGGTGATGGATGTTATTTAGAAATAGCAAATTTGATTTGCTCGCTGTGACTGTAACAAAGATGAAAGGAAAAGGGGAAAATGAGTGTGTGGTGTGAAATGTGGCGTGCTGTTTGAATGAGAATGAGAGAGGGAGAAGAAGGAGTTGCAATTTTGATGGGTGACCTGTGGGTACAAAGCTTTGGTAGACTTTGTGTGTGTGAGTCTTAGAATTCTAATGGTTTTAAATTTAAGTTTGAAAAGGTCAGGGTATGTGTGGTGTGACGTATGGTCCATCTGAGGGAAACGTTTGAAGAGAGTACGATTTTTGGATAATCTGAAGGATGTTTTAGGATGCGGGGAGTGAGGAGCTTCAGATTGATAGTGTTGGGACCCTGAATGGTTGGATAGTGATCAAAAAAGGGATGGCATAAAAAAGGTGGTTTTGGGGTGGCGGGAGAAAATGAGAATGTAAGGAAGGTGATGATTTCTGTGAAAGAGAGAGGTATGTGTACAAGTAATACTTTCTTTAAAACACAAGAGTATCCATAAGTATACTTATGTAGGTAGGAGAGATGGTAATCGAAAGTGAAAAGTATGATTGATATTTGTGGTTGGTGAAGAAGGAGATGTTATAGTGTTGGAGGTTAAATCAGTGAGGGGTTTAAGAATGGGATTATCGGATCATTATGTTGTTCTATGTAAAAATTAAGTTTGGGGGCTTGGATGGAGCAGGAAGGTGATACGAAAGGAAGTAAGTAAAATTAAGAGTGAGAAGTTTTAAGTGAGCAAGACAATAAGGATAAGTTTGTAAGAGCGCTCGCTAGTAATCGGTGGGAATGTGAAACAAGTTGTACTGAACAAATCTGGGGCAAATGAAGGAATCAATTGTTAGTAGTGCAAAGGAGTGATGTGGAGTGCCTAAAGTAGGAAGTAAGAAATGTTAACAGCGAATGGTGAATGAAGAGGTGATGAAAGCGGTTTAAGGTAAAAAAGAAGCGATGGTTTTGAAATGTACATAAAAAGCAAAATGATGACAGTTTCAAAAAGAAAGATGCTTGGAAATTAAATATAAGGAGCGAAAAAAGAAAACTAAAGGTCATAACGGTACGGAGAAAACAAGAAGGATAAATGAACCAGTTATGGAAGGAGGATAGAATGAGGAACATACAAGGGAATAGGAAGCTCTTCTGGAAGAGCGCGAAAGGTAAGAATGAGAATAAGGGGAATCTGCCTAGAATAATGAATAGGGTTGGTGACATTTATGTAACTTGATGAAATGGATGTGAGGGAGTGTGGAAAGAACCACTTCGAAAATCTGCAACATTGGCATAATGAAGGTGTTAGTGAATGTGTGTGGTTTTTGATGGTGCAAGAAGGAATAGTAATTTTGGGGATGAGGTCATTAGTAAGGAGAGGTTAATGGTAGGATGAAAAGTTGAAGAAGCGTAAATCTGCAGGTTAAGAGAAATACAGTGAAAATGTCAAGAGGCGGAGGCGAGATGGGGATGATTGGATTGGGAAGTTGTGCTAATAAAGCGTTTTATGAGGGATAGGGTCCAAGGGAATTGAGGAGAGCGGTAATAGTTACCCTTATATAAGGGTAAAGCAGATAAAAGGAACTGTAGAAATTATAGGGGGGAATAAGTTTATGAGTGTTGTGGGAAGTATATGCTGGTATTTTTGGCGAAAGAGTGGATCGAGTGACTGAGGGACTGATTGGTGAAGGAACAAGATCTCAGTTAGAATGATGGAGAATGGAGATTAGTGGAGGGTGCCCTACCTATTATATGCGGATGATTTGGTTCTGTGTGGCGAATCTGAAGAGAGTTGAGAGGATTGGTAGAGAAGAGAATTTGCCGGTTTGAAAAGGAGGGTTTTGAAAGTAAACGTAGATAAGAGTAAGGGTTATGGTATGTGAGTTGAGGGACACTACTCAGGTGTGAAGTTATGTTAGATGGTGAGCAGGCTGGAGCAGTGTCTGAGTTTTAAATATTTAGGGTATGTGTTGGATGAAAAGGTGAACGGATGATGCAGAGTGTGTAGTAGGAAAGTGTGAATGGCAGGAAGGTTGCTGGTGCAATTAAAATCCGTTGGTGAATGTAAGGGACTAACAGTCTTGAGTGCGCTAGATCCTACATGGAGGGTATTGTGTTACCTGTGTCTATGTTATGGTAGTGAGACTTTTGGTCTGGAATAAGCAAATATAGATCTAAATGTTCAATGTGTTCCAGAGGACAATCTTAGGGCATGCTAGGTGTGAGAAGAATTAATAAATGAGGAATTTGAACGTATTAGAGAGTTGTGTGGTGATGAAGAAAGGGTAAATGAGAGAATAAATGAAAGTATGTTGAAATGGTTTGGTCACGTGGAAAAGATGAATGATAGTCGGTTGGTTAAGCGGATGTATAGTGGAGAGTGTGTTGGGAACCGACCGGCTGGGAGACCGAAGAAAAGTGGATTGAGTCGGTGAACGAATGTCTGAAGGAGAGAAATGTGAGTTTGGCAGAGGCGGAGGAATAAAGGTGCATTTGATAGGAGAGAATGGGTTTTGTATGGGGGACATGTGTTGTGGCTCACCTGGGCCATGGGATGAACCCCTTACATTGACGAATTACCATAGTGAGGGTCCGTCCGCGGTCCCATGAAGCTTTAGGGTGGATTTTCTGCTGTGACGAGCTTTCACTAATTAATTGGTACAGAGGGGGCGCGTAAGGCTGCGGCTTTCTTTTCGACATTTGTCATCCTCTCCTACTGCTTTTCTTTCCAATGCTTGTAGCGCTCCTACTCCAATCTTGGGAAAAATAAGGTACGCATGAAGAAAGAATGAAATATTTATATATTATATATATATATATATATATATATATATACTATATATATATATATATATATATAATATTATATATATATATATATATATATACCGTATATATATAAATTATATATACTATATATTATAAATATATATATAATATATTATATACTATATATATAATTATATATATATTATATTATATTAATATAATATATTATAATAATATATATCCCGACTCATATTAATAATTATATACTATACTATATATATATACCTATAACTCTAATATATACTAGTATAAATAATATACTTATATATATATAACTATATAATATATATATATATATCCTATACTATATAAATATATATATATATATACTATATATACTATATATATACACCCGGTTATATAGGTATTAAACATTAAGCCTGCCTATCCTGAGACAAGTCACGGCACGTGCCTGATATATATACTATAGTATCATAATATATATATATAAATATAATATATATATATATATACATACATTAGTATATACTATCTTACATATATATAATGACGACTATATATATATACTTAACGCACACGCTCCTACACATATATATATTTAATATATATTAATATATATTATGGAGTACTATATCTTATATATTATACTATATCTAATATGCGCACATATACTACATATACCACGCAGTTAAACTCGTATATATACTATATATACTATAGTAATCTCTCTT
>JABUQX010134506.1:17500-20062 GCA_015478945.1 Trachelipus rathkii | reverse complement strand
CAAAGTGGATCCAGATTGGATGGTGAGAGTAAAACATTTCAAACTTTCAAAAATAAGGGCCAGGCTAATATATATATATATATATATATATATATATATATATATATATATTAGTGATGGACCGGATGTCAAAATTTGACTGTTTGCGGATGCGGATGCGGATGCGGATCTTAAAGAAGAGGAGGATGCGGATGCGGATGCGGATGCGGATCTTAAAGTAGATGAGGATGCGGATGCGGATGCGGATGCGGATGTTTACTCTTTGAAGTTTGAATTAAAAATTATATATATATATATATATATATATATATATATATATATATATATATATATATATATATATATATATATATATATATATATATATATATATATATATATATATATATATATATATATATTCTTTATTAGGGGCCGGATGTTTACTCTTTGAAATTTGAATTAAAAATTATATATATATATATATATATATATATATATATATATATATATATATATATATATATATATATATATATATATATATATATATATATATATATATATATATATATATATATTTTAACTGAATATATAGTTTAATTTTACAAACTGGCTCGTAAGCCAGTGAGTAGTTAAAGAAATAAATAATGCATTTGAATATTTAAAGTGAGGGAGATTAAATTCAGCAGGAAACACAGAAGATGGAAGAGAATTCCACAAAACAGAGGTGGCAGGAAAGAAGGAAGCACCGCAGCGAACTAGCCTGGAGTTACCAATATCTACACAAAACTCGTGCACAGACACAGCACCCCTTGTGCTACGAGGGCGTCGTAAAGGTGGTAGTACGCGAGTGGTAAGTTCCCTCGAACACCTGCCGCTGAGGTACCTATAGAAAAGAGATAAAGTACCAACATCGAGCCGCAAGATAGAGGGTCAAGTGAACTGGAAAGTACAAATTGATTTTGGCCCTTTGACCTATCCAAAAGCCGGGTGAAACCAGGGCCCCCCAAATATGAGAACAGTACTCCATACAAGGGCGGATGAGACCCTTGTATAGCTGGAGTAACTGAGAAGAGAAAAAAAGTCTCGCAGTCTAAACAGAACTCCCAGTTTCTATGAGGCCGCCCTAGCAACCGTTGTGATGTGAGGTTTCCAAGACATTTTTTGTTTATGTTAAGGCCAAGGATGTTTATATTGTCAACAGGAGAGACGAGAGAACCGTCGAAAGATATAGGAAAGTTAGAAGGGGTTTTAGAGAGGGAGATTTGTAGAAGTTGAGAAATTCTATCCAGATCAGCGAGAATAGAATCGGAAAGATTAAGACGAGAGGCAATTCTAGAAGTAAAGAAAGAGTTGAATCAAATGATTTGAAGAGCGAAGGGTCGAGTCATCGGCATGAGTGGATAGAGTTAGATGTGCAGGTGAAGATCATTAATGAAAAGAGAAAAGGCAAAAAGTAGAAGATAGGGCCGAACCCTGAGAAACCCCACAATTAAATAAAAAAAAAAAGAAGAGGTCGCTCCATCAACCACAGCCGATATTGAGCGACTTGAAAGAAAAAACTAGACAAAATTAAGCAAAGGAATAAGGAGAAACCCAAAGAATGGAAGCTTGGAGACAGTGACGCGTGCCATATCCGGTCAAATGCTTTAGATATGTCAAGCGACGCCACCACGCAGAGTCTCCCAGTAATTCCTAAGAAATTGGGAAAACCATAAATCGGTTAAATAGGAAAGTATATCGCCAGTAGACCTTGAACGCCGAAAGCCGTACTGGCGATCGGAAAGAAGAGAATGAGATTCCAGATGGTCTAAGTGAGAGTTAAGAAGGGTTTCAAAGATCTTAGATAGAATACAAGTGAGAGCTAGCTATAGGGCGATAGTTAGAAGGATCAGAGCGGCTTCCTTTTTTGGAATAGGTTGGACATGTGCGTACTTCCAACACTGAGGAAAGTGCTAGTATTGAGACATAGAGAATATAGTTGAACGAGGGGCGGGGTCAGCTCGGAAGCACATTCCCTCAAAACTCGGGAGGAATGCCATCTGAGCCACCCGCCTTTCTAACGTCATAGATCTCAGGAGCCCATGCACCCGATCAAGTGTAATCTCAGGCAAAGACATAGGACACCTGAGAGGAGAAGGAGGAGGAATGCCAGAATCGTCCAGGGTTGAGTTAGAGGAAAATAGGAGGCCGAAGAGATTGGCCTTTTCAGTTGGAGAGTTAGCAACAGAGCCATCAGATCAAATAAGAGGAGGAAAGGCAGATTTACAGAAGTTGTTAGAGATGTTTTTGGCAAGAGGCCAGAAAGATTTGTCAGTAGGAGAACCAAGAAGGTTAGCGCACTTTCGTTTGATGAAAGCCCGCTTTGCTCGTCGAAGAGTATCCCTGCAACGATTTACATATATATATATATATATATATATATATATATATATATATATATATATATATATATATATATATATATATATATATATATATATATATATATATATATATATATATATATATATATATATATATATACAGAAATCGAAATTCAAAATTACAATTATTCCCATAAACTCCCATGATAAAGAT
>JABUQX010134506.1:5000-15000 GCA_015478945.1 Trachelipus rathkii | reverse complement strand
GGTCCAGTTCCCTCTTCCATTCTCTTCAGGTGCCCATACCATCTCAGTTGATTCTGTTGTATATGTTCAGTAAGAGATCCAATTCTCAACTATCTCCGTATTTCCTCACTTCTCCGCCAATCTCTCTGTGTAAAGGACGTCCAAGATGTATTGGCGGTCTTGACAAAATAGCACTGGGAAAAGAGAAAAGGAAACAAGAGAGACAAGATAAACATATAATTATACTTCAGACATCAAAACGTGAAAAAGAAATTTTATCAGTGGTAATTTTATTAACAAGTTGTACAAGCAGTAATTCTGAAGATGAAGTGAATAAGATTCAAAATAAAAGTGGAAGTTATGAACCAACTCCACTCAAACAAATGCGAGGTCGCATAAATGTAAATTCATCCTATTTGGCTGCAATGCTTGTCCGAAATAATCTCAGCGACAGAGATGCCACGATGATAATTTTTGAAACAGCTAAAGCCTTAAGGAAAGATCCAAAGGAACTTGTACTGAGCAGAACAAGTATTCAACGAAAGCGGCAACGACATCGTGAAGCGATATCTACGAAAATAAAAGAATCATTTCAACCTGATACAATATTGACCATTCGCTGGAGAGTAAACTTATGCTAGACCTAACTGGCAATGAAAAAGTTGATAGACTTGCCATATTGGTATCAACAATGGATAATAGTAAATTATTGGAAATTCCGAAAATAGCTAGTGGAAGATGAGAAAACATGGCTCAGGCTGTTTGCAATGCTATTAGCAATTGGAATATCAAACCGCTTGTTTAGTCCATGTGTTTTGATACTACAGCTTCCAATACCGGGTCATTCTCCGGAGAATGTGTAACAATTAAAAGATTATTAGATCGTAAGCTTTTACACTTTGCATGTCATCATCACATCTTGGAGTTAATCTTGCAAGCCGCATTTGAAAAATGTCTTGGACCCGTAACTTCACCTGAAATTCAACTTTTTAAGTAATTTAAGCTGAATTGCCACACATTTGACTCGATGAAATACGAGGATGCTATTACAGATAAAACAACTGCTTCACTTCCGAGAGATATAAGAGAAGAACTTATAAGTTTCTGTGAAAATCGGCTTCAAAAAAATACCAGCCCAAAGAAGATTATAGGGAGTTTCTGCAACTAACTATTGTCTTTTTGGTAAAGAAGTAGTCTCGTGAACTCAATTTTCAAGCTCCTGGTGCTATGCATCAAGCTCGTTGGATGTCAAAAGCCATTTATAGCATGAAAATTTGAATGTTTAGATCTGTTTCAACCCTACAAAAGAGGTGCAGGAATTAAGGGAGCTTAATATTTTCATTACAAAAGTCTATTTTAAATCATAGTTTCTGGCTCCACAAGCTGCAACAGCTAGAAATGATCTGCAGCTATTTCAACATTGCAAAAATACCCAAATCCTAAAATTAGCGCTTTTACAACAAATATACTATGCAGACATATGCGTATTTGTCGGAAGACCTGATTCTTCTCTCCCTCTTTGATCCACAAACGGATTCAGCAACAAAAAAATCAATGGCAGAAACCTCTTTAAAAAGAGAAGGAAATATAAATCCACTAAAAAAAAGGGCAGAAATTGATCTTACACAAGGAAAGAAAATGTCCCTCTCTGGTTTTGTAGCTAAGACCAGGAGAAAACTATTTTATGCACTTTGTTTACCAAATGATTTTTTCAATGAAGATCCTGATTCCTGGACTAATATGGATGATTTCAAGGCTGCTCGAGCAGTTGTCAGCACTTCAGCGCAATGAATGACCATGCAGAACAGGGCACTGTATTGATTCAGGAATGCACAAAGTCAGGACGTTTCAAAAACGAGGATCAACTTAAATATACACTTCAAGTTATCTAGGATAATCGCCAAAAGTACCCTGATTCTAAAAATTCTACTTTGTTGAAATTTTAGATTTGTATATTTCTTTTCTAGAAATTTTAAATTTGTGTATATATTGCCATAATTGAATTGATAGTTTGTACTTTGAAACATTATTCAATAATGATGATATAAAAGTTATGCATTTCATTTCAGAATAAAGTTAATTTTGTTTAAAGTCTTTCCTAATTAGAAGAATATTAAAATTTTGAGGGCTTTGCGCCACTTGTAAATATTCATTATTTTTCCTAAAATTTTTACCAGTGTTTTTTCATACAAACGAACTATATGAGGGGGTTGGACAATGAATTGCACCATGTTCAAAATTCACCCCTATTAATAAAAGCCACCCTAATATATATATATATATAAATATACCCTCATTAATAACAAGCCACCCTAATATATACCTATCATATATATATTATATATCATATATATACTATATAATCTATATATACTAGCTTATATACTATATACTATAATATATATATATATATATATATATATACTATATATATGATATGATATACTATATATTATATTAGTACACGTATATATACTAATAATTATATATATCATATACTACTATATACTATTATATTATATAATATTCATACTATATATTTATATATTATAATATATAGTATACATTATACTACTCATATACCTACTCATATATACATACCTATATACTATATACTATATCTATACCTACTATATATATATACTATAATCATACATATACTATACTATACTATCATCATACCTATACTATATATATATACTATATATAAAATCATTATATATATATATACTATATATATACTATATATATATATATCTATATACCTATATATATCATTATATATATATACTATATAATATATATATATATATAATATATAATATATATATATATATATACTATATATATATAAATACTATTATATATATACAACCTACTAATATATATATATATAAATATACTACTACATACGTATATAATATATATATAATAATATATTTATATATATATCTATACTTAATCATATATATATATATTATATATATATATTTATATATATACTATATATATATATATACCTTAAATCAGTCCAAATAAATCCTGTATAGGAAGGAATGTTTGTAAATGTGTTTCCAAACGCTCTTTGCGGGCGTATTTCTGGTACACATCTGTTAGTTAGTATTGCTACATCCGGACCGCTTACCTCGATTTCTCAAAAAGTAATAAGAGGTATAGGTTGAAACTTGGAATATAATCGTACTGTATGTGTTAAGCATGAAACCGTGTAAATTTCAATTCGGTAGGATGTATATAGAGGGGGGTCGCCCCCGAGAGCGTAGCCGCTACGCCCGCGTTTATGCCCTTTTGGCTTTCCAAACCCGAGATTGAGTTAAGCCTACGGCTAATCATCGAACCCAGGTGTTCGATGCGCGTAACGGATGAGAGTGCGCGAGCGCCACTGACGCATACACAAAATAACACCTCATATCTTATTATTATTATTATTACGTCGCAAGAACAATTCCCGAAACGGACATTTGATTTTGAGCCGAAAAACGGATCCCTGTAAGGATCGTTTTTTTCACGCACTCCCACCTTTTTGCTTTCCGCCGAAAGGTTGCTCCTTCACATCCGGTATCTGAGTCCCATATATATCTATGGAGTTAGAGTATATCGTATTGGGCTTAAAATTTGCAAGGAATGGTATATATGGTGATGTAAGTCATTCGTAGACGTGATTTACGTCCCT
This sequence comes from Trachelipus rathkii, assembly GCA_015478945.1. NCBI lineage: Eukaryota > Metazoa > Arthropoda > Malacostraca > Isopoda > Trachelipodidae > Trachelipus > Trachelipus rathkii. The sequence goes on along the minus strand of JABUQX010134506.1, from coordinate 11,330 downwards.
CCTGGGTCCCCCGAAGGGACCCCACCCACTCTAAAAAACAAAATTAAAATGGCCGTACGAAGACTGAAACTTCGCGAGACAGTTGTGGAGGGATTTCGGAGTCGAGACGGAGATGGAAGAGAATCGGTTTCAGAGCCAGAGCCCCACGGAGGGGGCCGTCCCCAGTTGAAAAAAAAGAAGAAAATGCATGGAATTCAAAACAGAGGAGAAGAAGAAGAACCGTATAAGAAGATATTGATGCGAAGGAAGAAGGAGGAATGAGGAAGGAAGAAGAATGCAGGAAGGGAGGCAGTTAGGAGAAGGATTCAAGGGTAATACTGGCACCGCCGGTGCTTGGAGCCGGATGCTCTCTGGTGCCCGAAGTCTAATAAATCATTTGTAATAATCAACATACTTGCGTTACGTTCGCGGTTATATAGTATATTTGGTATAGCTTCTAGTTGTATGAGTTTCAATATAATACTTTGTTTGGTTGAACGTGTTCAGTAACTCATTCGAAGATATAAAAGATATATAATAGATATTTAATATAAAATTTAACATATTCCTTTTATTGTGTTTATAATCGTTACATAATGATTACTGGTGCTCTATTAACAATACTCGCTAAATTACTCAGTGTAAAATCACTAAGTCATATACCACGTGAGTACCAACTCTCCCTCCTGAGCGGCATCTGTGATCTATTGATACTATGTGATTAATGGTGCTACAAAAATATGTTTTACTCTAAAACTTAGAAGCGTCGGGTGGGTTATTCCGATTACCGGTAATTAGTCAGTAAATCAGTAAATCAGAACCACCATCAGCCAGCCATTTCCGGCTCACACTGCGACGTCCATCTCTGATCCTATATGTATAGTGCGTATTGTGGATTCCTTGATTGATCTTACTTGATTACAATGATCACATTTCTGTGAGATATCAATTGTTAGTGGCCATCAATACATAACATAATAAAACTCGAGCTTTTTACTTTAGTACAAAACAATCTCTCATACGCCATATATATGATTTTAGTTACGTACGAAACCTTTACTCATTATTAACTAGAATTGCTTACTTTAGTTCATCCTATTCTTGACACTATAATAATAAACCCACAATCGACAACCTTAAGCACATCCTATAACAGACTAATACTGCTTATTATCTAGTTAGCAATATTCCACAACTGTATATCAAACGAGTAATTTAACATAATTATAGCATTCAAAAGACCGAATTTCCCTGAGCTTACTACTTTATATCTAACATATCTCTGCCTGTTATTTTTACATTAAGACTAGCAATAATTTAACCAAAAATTCGCACACCATAGACGCTTGTTGTAAAAATATTCACTTACATGTGTGACCTAGATGAGTCCATACTCTAACGTAACATAAGTGTGCCACTACTCAGATTAAGTTCACATTATCGTGTACAGTGGATATCTAAGAAAATAATGTACAAGACAAACCATATCACACCTAAACACGTAAGAGTAAAACGTAGTGTAAGAACTTAATTAACAAGAGGATCCACGAGACTTAAACACCAGTAAAGCAAACTAAACTATGGTTATTTGCACAATAGATCTGAACACTATATTACCGTACTTTATAGTCATTTTGAACTATAGTAACTCTATACATCTATTACAATCGTTAATCTTATTATCACTTAAACACCGCTCAAGTGAAGCATCTCATAATATCATTAATATAATTTCTCTACAAACATTGGTCTTAGATGTTATACATGATCATACGAAATGTTATCTTAACTCTGAACAATAATAAACGTTGAGTCGCTACATCTTATAGTCTAAACTAAAACTCATATTATGCTTACGGTGAAATAATTAACCATGCAAAACTATGATCTACGATAAATTTATACTAGTCTCTCAAAAAGACCAAAAATCCTACTATACCTTAAAACACAAAATAAACTGTTTAACGATTTCTACAATCTAACACAGCTTCCCACACGCATCATACGAACGAACCATTGATTCAAACTGACATACATAGAGCAGCAATAAGCTCTATGGCCACAAATCGTAAATCCGATAAAATCTTTAACGTTTTCTCAAGTAGTTAGATAAGTATAGCATCTATGAGTGATTACACATGATTCTTGTTGACGAATTAACGAGTTATCTATCACTAACTATATACTGTTAAGCTTCAACTTTTACTAAATTGTATCCACAACATTTTGTTAATTATGATTACAACGAAATACAGGGCGTTAGTTGTTATACTCCATCAACGTATAGTAATGTTTCGCAGTCTCATAATCTGTACATATATATAGAGCTAAGATCGATTAGGCGTTAACAGCGGTATCTGGAACTTGAACATAATAATAATGATATATCAAAGACAAATACGCTTAGTATTACCACAAGGTCTTATATCTATTTCGAAATGATATTATAGTGTTAACATAACGAAAGTTTTCTCCCCTCTTTCACCTCTCCTCTGAGAATTATGTCTTAACGTTTGTATTTAACTAGATCTGAAGTGCGAATATTATGCAACATAAACTCAATGTAGTTTCAACATGTTGAGATTAAAGCTTAAATATTACATTAAAAGGAAGCATCTATATGATTTTATAGCTAGTGGAAGAATAATTGTTTTACAGAACCTGACAAACCTAAAAACCACATACTTACCCTTATTTGAGCAATAAACTGTCTAATTGACTCATTAATCAAACTCTACCAATTCACTTTAACACACGAGTAAATGATTAAGCGGAAGTCTTGTAGCGAACGTAACAACTGTACCCATAGTTCATACTAATCTCTCTCACAAGGTTACTTAATAACTCTAAACACTTCATTAGTTACGAAATATATCTTCCTATATAACCTAGTGTCCGCAACGTAAAACACGATATTAACTTCCACCCAGTATAGATAAACTCACTGTGCTTTTATAGATACAAAGAAATTGATGATCCTTAACTCGACCTCCTTCGCGTCAACCCAACTTAATGTGGTAGAACACACGAGTTATCATACAATGAATAAGCCAACTTACGTGTAATATTATTGGGCTAAAATGCGCTCACGAAATATTGTTTAGTTTACATATTTATCAATGTGCTCCTAAGAATGTTATGTATACAAATTGTACCATAATATCATAAACCCTACCTGATCTCTAAACGAGATATACTAATTATATCTCTTCTTATAGGACTCCTTCCCTCCCCTTTCAGAGAATTATACAATCGTGACATATAAGATATCCCAGTGACAAAATTGGTTCGTACATTCTTTATCATGGCTATTAACCATTTGCATCATTAGTTGATGCACAATCATACTTGATATTAGTCATATAACTGTTGGACTCCTTTTGTACTATGTGAAATTTGATAAAGCACGCATTGATTGTATAGCTCATGCGCACTCATATCTGTCTGTACTAATTAGCAGCTATAAGTAAATGATCACATCGTTGAGAATAACTAACGATATACTCTCTCGCTCAGTAAGTATATTCAGTAACTAGATCATAAGCGCTTGGTTTAGTGTAGTGTGTAGTAGAGTGTCATCGTATCTCACCATTCGAGACCCGTGATATACCCTACTTTGATCCATACACTATAAGTGAGACATACGATGTCAGTGTTTAACAACCCGTACAGAATGTAATATGAATATTGTGTTTCCTTTTTATAATCCCATTCCAGTAGGAGAAATGCTACTTTATAACACAGAAGTAATACGACTTAAGCAGATTCACTTCACACTACGAGTACGAAGCCATAAATCCCAGCTCAAAGAGAGGGCTATATTTACTCGTTTTAGACAACACAACACACAAACAATACAAACCAATAACACTAGCACAAATGGATGTATAGTTAAATCTTCTATATACCTAACCACCGACAATCATATGAGCTAAGCATAGACTAAGTTCTCGAATTAATAAAGCATCTTAACATCAGCATCAGCTATGAAACTATAGTCATAATAACTGTCAACGACGAATCTAATCACAACTCTCAAGCCATCGACATAAACTGCTAGCCATTACACAAAGGTCCACACCTTAACACCTGCTCCTCAAGAAGTAACTAACAACTGAGACATACAAAACACGCCTACACCTATTCATAAACTTTTCCATAACATCATCCTCAGAAGCATTACTTCAAACGTCAACTTTATAACCACTTGACACAAGTAACTACTTTAACATAAGAACTATATTCCAAAACTTGTTAATATAATCATACAGACCAACGAATAACTGTAACATAGCCAAAGTATTTATTCAAAACATAGACACATAAAATAAAGTTCGGTTATATACTAACCATCTCAGTATAGCTAACGTAACCAACGGGTTTTTACATTAAAAAAACCCAACATTAACAGTAACCCTGAACTAAGAACTATAATGTCACAACAGACCACACCCCACACCACCACCATACCGTACGAATTAAATACCACTAACAGCTTAAACAATAACTACCGCCTCTTAACAACAGAACATACATAAACACTTCGTTCCAAAACGTAATCCTCATTCACACTATCTTTCACTGCATATCTTACATATCAATGTTAATTTCCTACATTAACAGTCGTAATATATTAACAAAAAGTTTAGACCATTAAACCTGCTCTAATCATCATTACTGACAAAAAATATAATGCTGACGTAACAAATGTTTTACATCAACTTCGTAACATTTAACAAAAAAATTCATCATAACCTCGTCTAAATATCATAATCCCCAGCGAATAATCGCAAACATAACAAAGTTTTAACCCAAACATAACAAAAAATAACAAAATTTTATCCTAACATAACATAAAACTAAGTTCTTTGAATAAAATATCACAGTAAAGCGTAATAATTTACTGATTTTAAAGCAGTAAATCAAGTAAATCAGTAAACCAAACCACCCATCCCTGCAGTCCTCTACCCGTACCCACCCGCCTGTGATCTATTGAACTATTGATTCAAGTCATATTTCAAGTATCATTTTGGACAAACATAACATAAAAATAAGTTCTTTATATACTAACCTACGAATATATGCTTAACCAACAAAGTTTTAGCATCAATAAAGCTAACAAATCATAACCGCGACTAGGAATCATAATGTAACAAATGCCAAACCTAACACTTACCTCGGTATATGAAATAATCAGCTAAACATCCTGAAAAAATTCCCTACTGATCAAGGTAAAGTAGCTAACAGGTCATACAATACACTTTTCGAGCATATTAGCAACAGGTAAAGCCGTATTATCTGAACAAACATCCCTTAACAAACAGTGGACCCAATCGTATCAAAGATCGTTTTTACCACATCTTTGAATATGAATTGACACTATCTTCATCAAAGTGTCACTCGTTTCGAGTATATAACATCATTTGACCTATGAATAAACGTAGACATTAGCAAAAGTCTAGGGCAAACCTAACATTATTCAACAAAAACTTAACCTAGGCTCACGTTTCTAACACATCATCGTCAGTTAACACAGTAATATCTTACAAAAAACTCATCAGCAGATATAGAAAAGCGAGTCGACGAGAAAAAGACGGTGTGACGCGGTGCAGTGCGGTGCGGTGCGGCAGGGCCTTGGGGGTTGGTCCAAACGTGTCGTTGACCCAGAAAAACGCTTCTAAGTACCCGAAAACCTATAATTTGACCCAAAACACGTCGTAATATGCGAAAATATTAATGTTGCAAAATTAAAAATTGTTGTAAAATGTTGCAAATTTTGCTTGCAACAATTGCAACATTGCATGCAACATTGCTCGCCGCGATGTCGCACCATATACTACTGTCCCTTCTCTGTCCCATATCGGCTCGAGCCCCCTAAAAGGGCAAAGAAAAAAAACTTTCTAAAATTTTCCGATGAATAATAATAAAAAAAATCAAAAAAATCAAAAATTTGCCGCTGAATCCAAGTATATAATTTGTTTTACTGTAGGTGTTGCCGTTCTCTAGTTACATGATGCCCCCTGTCTGAACAGTCTTACCATTATATATATATATTATATTTTATTAATTATATATAAAGTAATATATATATTATATATATATTACTATATACTATATATCAAAATATATATAAATATATATATATATATATATATATATAATATATATATATATATATTCATATAAAGAAAGATACATATTAATGGGAAAGATAAGAAATTACTGCCTTCTCTGGGATTAATATGCAATATTTAACTCTATATATATTATATATATATAATATATATATATATATACTATATATATATATATATATATAATATATATACTAATATATATTTATATATATAT
>JABUQX010134506.1:0-2500 GCA_015478945.1 Trachelipus rathkii | reverse complement strand
TGAACACCTGAGCTTTTCTTTATAATAAAATTCTATATAAAAATGAGCTCTTCAGTAGGTTAATATCACAAAAAAAATGTGTTTCATATTAAAGTTATTTGTACCGTTAACTATTCCGATTAAATTAAAAAGTTTTAGCCTGTGAATTTTCCATTAAACTTACAAATTGTAATTATCGTTAACTAATCAGTTTTCAAAACCAAATATTAACAACTGATAAAGAAAATATGATCTTCATAAATAAAATACAATGCTTGTGCAATTTTTTATATTTTTTTTGTAAGGAATAATCGTAATTGAAATTACAGATTTTAAATTACTAATTATCACAATTAAGTAAATCAGAGTTAAGTTAATTTTACATTTACCTTTTCAGATATTTGAAATAAATTTTATGTAACAAAATATACATTGCTTACAAATTATAATTAGAGCAAAGAAAGTACTTCAATGCTCAAGTGTTAACATAATTGGCAACAGAGGATGAAAAAAAAACAGGTGCAAATGATTTATATAATAGAAACGAAAATAAAGACTACAGAACATTTTTTAACTGAATATAATAATAATAATAATAATAATCATAATAATAATAATAATCATAAAGAATAATAATCATAAAGAATAATAATAATCATAATAATAAAGTATTTATCATATATTAAAGATTCCACTTAAAAATTTTTTACCACCAATAAAATTCAACTTATAGGAGTTATAATCGACACACTCGGAAAGACATGATAGTGATAGACTTTTATTTTCGGGTTTCTCAATTTCATAAGCATGAAAATGAGTGTTAAATTCAAGCGTTCTGTATGGCTTACCACAAAATATTAAACGGGGAGGATCATAAACAAAAATGTAAATTATTTCAAAAAATATTGGCATATCATCTTTAAGTGCATTAAACAAAAAATATTTTGATTTATAGGTACGGCCATTAAAAATAACACGACGATAAGCATTAAACCTTTCCCCATAAGTTGATAAACTTGCATTAAGACGTACTATTTCAGGAAAATCCATTACATTTATTTTTTCTCCACAGACAAGAGTATCATCCAAACATCTGTTGGAAATTAAACGATAAGAAAATTTTAATTGATATTTAGTAGCAATTGTTTTAAGTAGATTTCTTCTACACTGACTAGTATTACTAATTAATTTCAACTCTCTATGTTTCGCTTCAAATCTCATACACCATAAATTAATAAGAGGACCATATTCACAAACCATCCGCGGATAGTGCACCATAAAATGATGTTTAGGCTTTAAATTAGAATCTGAAAATAAATTTAAATACATTTCATGATGTTCTGAAATAAGAGTAGACAGTAAAACATGAATTCCCTTTTGAAGTGTGCTTGAAAATAAAATATCTAAAATTTGTCTAAGTATCAAATACAATTGCCAATGTTTGTCACTGCATGGTATATAACTTCCTATAAGGTAAGGAAATATATTTACAAAGGAAATCATTTCCGATGCAGAAAAACCTAATGAATCTTTGACTAAATTTTCGTGTTTTATGCAAGGTACTGCAGCTTCATTTTCTCCGTAACTGTAAAAACGAATCCTATTATTTAAAGTTTCAAGTGAAAAAATATTTACATTTACATAAAAAAGTATGATTTTACTCAAATCAAAATTACAAACACCCTCAGTTATATCGTGCATTAAATCACCAATAACATTGTCCAATATATGAAAATTTGAAACTTTATTAAAAATGCATTCAGATCTTATACCAGTTTCTGAAGGCGTATTTAATAATACCTCTCTTTCATATTCATCTTTCCTCCTCAGTAATAAAATGTCTTCCGTCATTTGTCTTTGCAAGATTTCCTTACTCGCTTTACAATGCCTACAGTAATAATTCGCATTAAAACTTTGAACAAACCCTCCAATTGTATTCATAGCTAAATTATCACCAATAAGTGATATCAGTTGAAAATAAATTTTAAAGTTTCCATTACCGATTTTCACTTCAATACCTTCTGCTTGCAAATAATTTAAATCTTTTATCATCTTGTTGAAAATAATTTCGTTATCAAACATTCGCATATCTGATGAATAAGATAACATTAATAAAAAAATATTTTCTAATCGCGATTGAAACTCTTTAGGAAAACATCGAACAGAAAAGTAAAATGCTCCTATTTTGTTCTTACCAGCATGTGAACCCAATGGATTGCCACATTCAAAATCATCATAGTAAAGAAGGAGTGGAAAAATTCTTCTTCCTGGGTAATTTAATTTACTAGTGGCCATATTCCCATTACTAATATCATTTAAAAGTACAGACTCTGAACAAGAATCCATGTATTTACATGCAATATCATAAACGTTGTCCATCGAGAACAAACATTTTAAGGTATCGATAATAGGAATATAACAAATACGAATGGGAACTTTTTCTATGACTGTTTTAAGTTTATATTTCTTCAGTTTGGTTTTATATCCTATCGTTATAAGCTGAGGATCAACATACACCTCT
>JABUQX010134505.1:10000-14110 GCA_015478945.1 Trachelipus rathkii | reverse complement strand
TCAGACACAATGAAGGATAACTCTTATTAGAGATTTACTTAAATTGCACACACATACACAAACACACATACATACATACATACATACATACATACATACATACATACATACATACATATACATATATATATATATATATATATATATATATATATATATATATATATATATATATATATATATATATATATATATATATATATATATATAGAGAGAGAGAGAGAGAGAGAGAGAGAGAGAGAGTAAATGGTTTAAAATGTTTTTTTTTTAAATATTTCTTTAAAGCGATTAAAATTGAAATATGTTAATTGGGTTTTATAAATGAATTATAGAAAATGGTAGAAAATAGTTATATCTAAGAGCTTACAAATTACGCCGCTAAGGATTGTATCTATTACTATTTATATTAAGTTTTTTTGATGTTAAATTTAGGAAAAAATTTATGATATAATGTTTCTTTTTCTATAAAAATTATTAGTATTGTACTGTTTAACAACAGAGTTTTTTTTTTAAAACAAAAAAGAAATATGGAAGTTATGCACAAGAACAGTTATTTTTGTGAACCTCTACGTATGCAATTTTTCTTTCTTTAATTTTTGCAGAGAGAAACTTCGTTTGGTTTTAAAGTTTCTTTTAAGTATTTTACCATTTATTTAACGAAATATTGCAAAATATAATATAATATAATGTTTTGTAGCACGTTGGAAGATATTAATTATTCAAAATAGTTTAATGCTGACAAAATTTGTAATCTGATAACAGAAAAATGTTTTTCCGGAAAATTGCATGTAAACAGGAGGTTAAAAAGAAGTTGAAAACAACTGCTATTAAATTTTACCGTTAGGTGTGCGAAATCGTTAAATATAGTTGAATAAGAGTCGATTAAAAGCAATACAAGTGTTGTATTATACCTACGAGAGAGAGAGAGAGAGAGAGAGAGAGAGAGAGAGAGAGAGAGAGAGAGAGAGAGAGAGAGAGAGAGAGAGAGAGAGAGAGAGAGAGAGAGAGAGAGAGAGAGAGAGAGAGAGAGAGAGAGAGAGAGAGAGAGAGAGAGAGAGAGAGAGAGAGAGAACTACAAGCCCTCGTCTACAATTAAAAAGATATATATATATTATAAATATATATATATATATATATATATTTAGTTAGTATATATATATTATATATATATTACATATATATATATATATATATATATATATATATATATATATATATGAGTGTGTGTATGTGTATAATGTGTTTGGATTTGATGATGTAAGGAAAAGTAGGTATTTTGTTGATGAAGTAATTAGCGTGGAGGAGGTAATAGGTAGAAAGAAAAAGTTGAAGAATGGTAAATCAGCAGGCATAGATGAAATCACTGTTGAAATGATCAAGATTGTAGATAAAGATTGTGGTTTCCTAGATATAAAAGCTGTGCAACAAGTGTTTGTAGAGTGTGTAGTTCTGGAGGACTAGAGGATAGCCGTGATAGTACCCTTGTATAAAGGAAAGGGTGATTAGTTGAGCTGTAAAAACTACAGGAGAATTATTCCACTGAGTGTTGTAAGGAAGATATATGATTGTATTTTTTTTTTTTGAAAAAGTGAGCCGAGTGACCAAAGCGGTTGATTGTTGAAGAGCAAAGTTCATCAAATTTTTACATTGAAGCAAATGAATGAGAAAATGAGAGAGAGGAGGACACGTTATTTAGGTTTTATGAACTTACCACAGGCGCACAATAGAATTAATATTAAAGCTCTGTGGCAGGTCTTAATGACATATGGTGCTAGTAGTAAGTTTTTGAATGAAATTAAAAGAATGTATGTTGGTAATAAAGCCTGTGTAAGAATAAATGGAAGAAGCTTGAATAGTATAATATTAATAGTGGAGTGATGCAGGGTTGTATTGTCTCCAACGGAATTTAACTTTTATAGGGATGTGGTGATGAAAGGCAGGGCTTGCATGGGAGGGTGTTAGGCTAAAGGATAATGGAATAGAGTGGAGGGTGGCTTGCTTATTGTGTGCAGATGATTTGAATTCATGTGGGGAATCAGAAGAAAGTTTGAGAGGATTGGTAGAGGGATTTGGCATGGCGTGTAAATTGACGCGTTTGAATGTAAATGTAGATGAAAGCAAGGTTATGGTTGGAGGCGAGGAAAATTCTCAGTCTGAAACCATGCTGCGTGGTCGGCAACTAGAACAAATATCTGAGCTTAAATATTTATGCTATATGTTGGATGAAAAGAGAACAGATGATGCTGAGTATACTAGTAAATTGGTGAATGGTGATTAGGTTGGCTGCGGCAATTCAAAATCTTTGCGAAATGCAAGGACTAAGTCTTGCGTAAGCTAAGGGTTCCTTTAATATATATTACTTGTATTATTGTACTGTATACTAGCAATACTATGGTATGGAGTATGAGGTCTACAGCTTATATAAGGTGCTCAAATATAATCTTAAACGAGCGTATGAGAGGAAAATTTATAAAATGAAGAATGGGAGTACTAGGTAGGTGTGCAGTAGGTGAAAAGGCGTGAATGATAGAACAAATAAACGTGCATTAGGGTGGTTTGACTATGTGAAAGTTGTGAATGATAGTTGGTAAATTAAGCGGGTCTGAGACCAAATTAAATGATGAATGAGTCAGCAAAGGAGTGTCTGTATGAAAAAATGGAATCTAAACAAGTTAGAAATGTGCATAATAGGGTAAATTGAGGTATTTATAAGAGGTATATGTAGGGTTAACCCATAAATGAATCCTGCATGTGAAGAACCTTTGGGTAGTGTCATGAAGTGTGAAAAGCTTTAATAAGCATTTTATCAGTGAAAGTCTTCCACTTAAGGGTTTGAAAAGAGGTTGTGTGGGGACTTTCTTCTTTGATTCTCTAATGTCTTCTACTAACTAACTTAACATTTGTTTTGGTCCATTTATGCGGCACCCTACCCTTCGTCTATAATAATGAATGATACTGAAGATAATATACAGATTTATTTATATATATAATAATTATATATATATATATAATATTAGATATATATATATATAATATATATTATATATATATATATATTAGGTATATAATTATAATATATAATCTGTAAGATGATCTGCTAAATAGGTTGGTTGTGAAAGAGAAAAAAAAAACAGAGAAGAAAGACTTTATCCATGCCGTTTTTTCTAGGTTAGTCGTTTGTATTTGGCTTACCGTCTTATGGAAGGTGACATTTTGATCGTCCTTGTAGTGTTCGTATTTATTTATATATATCTATATCTATCCTCCCTACAATGCTGTTACCTCTATCTCTCCTATATTCTCTCTTCATGCCCAACGAAGAAGAATTTACCATCTAAGGAAACTTATCTATCTATATCTATATATCTATATTTAGCCAGGATATATATTTTATTATATTATATATAATATATTATAATATATATATATATATATATATATATATGAAATATATTATGATATTTTATATTATTATATATATTATATTTATATATATAACATATAGTATATTTTATTTTATATATAGTTTAATAATATAATAGTATATATATATATATATATATAATTATATATATTCTATTTTTATATATTAGGTATATATAGTATATGAGTAGGTAGTAAATATATATATATATATATATATATATAATATACAGATTATATATATATATTATATATATTAATATATATAATGATAATATATATAATATATATATATATATAATATATATATATATATATATAAAAATAATATAAATATATAATATATATAATAGTATGTAGATTAAATATATTTATATATATATAATATATATATAATATATATATTATAATATAATATATTATTATAGTATAAAATATATATATAATAAATATAAATAAATATATTATATATATATATATATATATATATATATATATATATATATATAAATATATATATATATATATATATTTATATACTTGCCGTGTGTGTTTATGTGTATATTTGTGTTATTAACTTACTGTAGCTAAAATAACAAAACATCAACGTCAACAAGATCTATAAAAACAACATATAAAAAACAGCAATAATAATAATAATAAACAATAATAATAATAATAATAAAT
>JABUQX010134505.1:0-2500 GCA_015478945.1 Trachelipus rathkii | reverse complement strand
TTATTTGTCGCATTATAATCTTTGCCTATATTATTTTTAAATAGCTTTGATCATGAAGCTTTATTAATTTGCTCTCTCTTCATTCTTACTTTATTATTAAATTATTCTTACATCATATTTCTCATGAGTTAGTATTATTATTTATATAATTATATTATATATATTAAATACTATTATAATAATAGATTATTTATTATATACTTTATATTATGATTATTGTAATATATATATTATATAATAATTATTATTATTATACTAGAAATTATATATCATTAAATATTATTTATATAATATATATATATGATATTATTTTAATTTCATTATTATTTATATTATAATTTATATTTATTAATATATTATAACTATATATATTATATTTATAATATATATATTAAATAATATATATTTATTTATATAATATTATAATAATATTTTATTTATTATATAATATATTATATTTATTTATTATTATATATTATTATTTATATTAATTATTAAATATTTTAATTTATTTAATATATATATGATATATTATATTTATATATATTTTAATATTATGATAATATATATATTTATCTTATAATATTTATTATATTATATATTATATATATATATATCATTGTTATATTATATATATATAGTATTATTATTATAATATATATATGTATTAGATATTAATAATATATTGTTATGTTTATATTATATAATATATATATATATTAGATTATATTTATACTAATAGATAATTATATATATTTATATATTTTATATTTATTATATTATTATATTATGATATTATTTTATATAGTATTATTATATTATATATTTATTATTTATATAATATATTATAATATAATATATTATATATATTATATATATTATAATATTATATTATATAATTATTAATATTATATATTATTATATTATAAAATTAATCAGAGTATTTTAATATTAAATAAAGATTATTTTTAAATTATATTAATTGAAAATATTGTTTATCTGTATATTATTATTATATTATATAATATTTAATTATTATATATTATATTATTAGATATTGATAAGTGTTAAAGATTATATTATTTTTATTTTGTGTTTTATAATAGCGTAACATTTTCTCTATGTCTTCAGCACAACACAGTAAGTTTATTGAGGCCTATAAATAATTTTAAAAGTTGTCTGGCAGTAAATAAACTAGTTGTTGTAATATAAAATTTGGAGACTTTCATTATAACTTGTTTTCTAGGTTCTTGTTTTCGTTACATTTAACACTCAACAAATAATTTTTCATAGCATTTCTACTAAGTTTTAATGAAATATCTGTGAATTAATTTTTTATTAAATGTCACTAAATAACTGATAATTACACAAAAAAAATAAGTATAACATCTTTAAAAACAATGTTTTACCACTGAAAATTAATAATTGCATTATTTCCTAACGACTTAGTAAAATATATTATAAAAAAATAAATAAAGAATAACCCATTTCTATAATCAACGGGGACATCAATATCTATCCCCCATCCCCTACTTGTCAGGATTATATATAATATTAGTGATTATATTAGAAAGTCACCATTCACCCTAATATCATGGGCACTCTGATGTTGTAAGCCAAGTATATATTACCAATATGTTAATAAGTAATGGATTATAGTTTCCAAACGATCGATACTATAACCATTATACTTGCATTCATTAGATATTATGCTATTACTATATATCAGTATAACACTAAGGATGTAAATGTTCTCACAATATATTTAATTATCCTACATCTATCTACTTTCATTATTTTTACTATTACCCAGCCCTTCATAATAGATATAATAACCTAACTAGATCCCAAATAATACCTCAATTGATTAAAACATCAGATATATATCACCGAAATTCAACCTAAATCGCTATATTCTATCTTTTTTGATGCAAATGTACCAGTGACCAAACCTTAAGAGTTCAACGAACTGCGAACAAATAGAAAAAGGTCCCCCAACAACCAAAGGTATCGACAGTGAAATAGACATGAGGCAACTCTATGGTGAATTACTACTGGATGCCCATCCCTCACTTGAATTTACATTAACAAACATCTCGAAATAGTATCACAAATTAAGAGGTTCTGGTCGCACAGGTAGGCTATTATAATTAAAATTCTAGAATGTTCGTTAAGAATAAGTAAAAGAGCCACTAAAATCATCCCATACTGTCAAGCTTACTTACATTATCCATAGAATAATCCTAAATTATTACCTAAAAATCATTACATTTGTAAAGAATTTCAATTTCTGAAATTATCGAGAAATATAGATACTGCTAAAGTGAAAGATTTAGAAAAAATATGGGCGGACCATAAAGTAGGCAAAATGACGACGCCGAATTGAGTCCAGTGGTAGACAAATCAATTGAAATATTGCTTGAACATTTGACTGTATGACTGAGGTACAAAATTTGCAAATGCGAGGAGTGCCAGTTGACATGTAGTGCTGTGAGAATTG
>JABUQX010134504.1:27500-40286 GCA_015478945.1 Trachelipus rathkii | reverse complement strand
TAAGAATAATGATAGCGCTATATAAAGATTGAAAATGATCTTGATAAGAAAAACTTCTTAGGTCGACAGATAAGTGGCAAATAAATTTTAATTAATAGTAAAAAGGGGAAAGGTTCTTCATTTAGGTAACTCAAATAGAATATTTAACTACGATATGAATGGGAATTGGCTTGAGTCTGTGGACCAAAAAAGATTTAGATGTGAGTATAAGCAGCAATCTGAAAGTAGATATCAGTGTTTGGGAGCAAGGAATAAAGCTAATAAGATGTTAAGTATAAATCGCAATATGGTTTACAAAACTAACAAAGTTATAAGTATCTGTATAATAGCTATTTTAGGGTCAATATTAGAGTACTGCGCACAGGTTTGGGCCCTTTATTGAAAGAGCCTAGGTGATGCTGAGAGAGTGCAAGAAATGTAGTGCAACAAGGATGATTTCTGGCTTTGAGAGTAAGAGCTATGGGGAGAGGCTGAAGGAGTTAGGAATGTTTTCTTTAGAAAGGCGATTTCTCATTTCGTGTATTTTGTAGCTAATAGACCCATCTATGAATATTTCAAGTTTGAAGTCATTTCGAAAAAAAATGGTAAAAGTTGAAAAGAACCATGTCAAAACAAAGATTTTGAAAAAATGAAAATTCTTAAAGAATGACTACAGACTAGGGGTGTACCGGAACCAGAATTTTTGGTTCCGGCCGGAACCGGAACTTTTCGACTTCAGCTACACCTTACATATTCTACTTAAAACTTGTCCTGATTAACAAGTGGAGTCTCTCTAGAAGTATCTGGCATCTTGTCATATCCATACTGTGAGCTCTTAGTTCTGTAAGCCAAAATTTGGATAAGCGGATCAATAAATTTATTAAGTAAAAAAGGAATATACTATATAAAGTTCTACGGGTCTTCAAAGTTTAAAAAGCTTTTTTCAGAAGCGGGTAACGTGTTTGAGGAAAAGAGATGACGTTTAACTCCACAACATGGAGAGCAACATTTCATTTCAAAATTCAAATAAGTTCATTTTAAGTAAGAAAATTATGGAATCATGTTTTAAAAATTTTTGCTTAAACAGTTTAGTCCATATGTGAAATATAAAGTAGACAATTGTACATAAAATTCTTAAAACGCTAACAATAATTGTAAATATTACTCCTTTTAAATATCTGTCTTTTAATAATAATAATAATAATAATAATAATAATAATAATAATAATAATAATAATAATAATAATAATAATAATAATAATAATAATAATAATAATACCTGTACAAATTTTATTTATCCCCAGGTCTAGATTCTAGAGCTGGATTTTTTAAAAAAAAATTTTTATTATTATTTTTTAGGCCACTTTTTTTTCTAAATAATTAATTCTAGCTATTACCTAATTAATGATAAGTATATTTCATCTACATCATAAGTAAATTCATCAATGTTGTTTCAAGTCATTTTTAATAAAGAAATAAATAAAATTAGAGTTCTCAGATATTATACAGTATATATAAAAACTATATATATATATATATATATAAAATATATATATATATATATATATATATATATATATATATATATATATATATATATATATATATATATATAAATATTTAACATAGTTATCGTAATTATACTAATAGTAATTATATTTACTATTGTTATTAATTAATTAGGATTATTAACTAATTTTATAAAAAATAATAATTAAAAAAGCAATTTGTCAAAAAAAATAAAAAAAAAAAAAAAAAAAAAAAAAAATCTCAAAAAAATAAAAAAAAATCCCCAACCCCGTTCTAGAGTATTAAAGCTACTGGTTCGAGTGTGAAAATATTAGCTGCGTTTCCAGAAGCCCGAGTGCAGCCCGTGTGCAAAATCGACTCGGAAACGCTTCGGATTGAAAAAAAAATTACATTAACCAATCAGAGAACAGGAAATTTGAGTACCTGGAAACGGCCGAGCGCGCCCGTCGGATCAGCTGACAATTGTAAACAATACTCTTATACTTATATGTATCTATTTTATGAAATGATACGATATATTTAGTATCCTTAAAAAATATTAAAAAACTTTTGGCAAGCCATTTCCGACACATGTTTTGTAAAGAAATTTGTTTGCAAACAAAGTATCCTTTCGCAGCCCGCCCGTTTACTAATTGTCGAAATCGAGGATTTAACAACGGGCGCCTGACTGTGACGTTTATGTGACTTAGAAATGCGCAAACGGGCGCTGGGAAACGATGCATGTGCGACTGTGTTGCCACGCCCGGGTTGTAGTCGGGCTTCTGAAATCAGCCTTGTTTCATATTTAAAGGATTTTTCGAAGTATAGATTCGAGTCATTTTAACATATTTGCTCACATATATCAATTTTATATATTATTTTTTATGCATAATCATAACTGAATAAATGACAAATCAATTACTGAATTTTATTAAGAAAGACATTTGAAAAAGTAGAAAGTTCCGGTTAGTTCCGGCCAGAACCAAGTTTGTTCCGGCCGGAACCGGAACTTGAAAAAAATGTCAGGAACCTGGTTCCGGTACATCCCTACTACAGACACAGAAAAACATTCGAAATCGACGTTTGAGGTCAGAAAAAGCTACAGTTTGCTTTTTCCCCATTAAAATTCGCTGAATTAAGAATATGTCACCTTTGGGAATTGTGGTGAAAATTGAAGGCTCAGCCCAGAAGCAAATATTGGACCCTACTTACATTATTGAGAAGTAATATATATATATATATATATATATATATATATATATATATAATATATATATATATATATATATATATATATATATATGCTCATATATAATATAAATATAAAACGAAAAATTTCTGGCAACGGCTCTATATATATATATATATATATATATATATATATATATATAATAACCAACAACTATATATATATATATATATATATATATACTGCTATATATATATCTTCTTCTTAACTATAACTATATATATATATATATATATATATATATATATATATATATATATACTGCTGCTATATATATCATCATTATCATCACCCACCTTCTCTCCCAAGACTGGGGTTAAGGTGCGCATACACTGGAAGCAAGAAAAGTAGTAGAATAATATGACAAAAGTCAGAAAGCTCAGCCTTACCGCCCCAACCTTACCTTTTAGTGAGAACTCGTCGCGGTAAGAGAAAATCCACCTAGAGCTTCACGGACGGACCCTCACTATGACATTTCGCCAATGTAGGGTTTATCCTTTATCCCAGGTGGGCCCACAACCATACCCTCTCACAAAACCCCGCCATTCACTCCTATTATGCACCTTTCTTCTCGCCTCTGCTAAACTCACATTTCTCTCCTTTAGGAATCCCTTTACTGACTCAATCCACTTTTTCCTCAGTCTCCCAGCCGGTCGATTCCCAGCATACTCACCACTATACATCCGCTTAACCAACCAACTATCATCCATCCTTTCCACATGGCCAAAACCATCTCAACGTATTCATTGATTCTCTCATCTCTCCCTTTCTTCCCACCACACACTCTCTAATACGTTCATTCCTCATTTTATCAATTCTTCTCACACCTAACACGCCCTTAAGATTGTCCATCTGAACACATTGTACTTTAGATCTAAACCTCTTATTCCAAACCATAGTCTCACTATTATACATTAACACAGGTAACAACAAACCCCCATATATATATATATATATATATATATATATATATATATATATATATATATATATATATATATATATATATATATATATATATATATATATATATATAACATAACCAACAACATATATATATAGCTTAACATATATATATATATCGCACTGCTACTATCTACTAACATATATATATATAATTTTCAGAAGGAGGGTGGAGCCGGAGTCGGAGTCGGTAATTTTCAAGGGTCGGACAAGAGTCGGTAATTTTCAAAGGGTGATTGAGTCAGGTCAGTCAGGTCGGTAATTTTCAAGACATCGGAGTCGGAGTTGAGTCGGAGTCGGTAATTTTGAAGACGGTGGAGTCGGAGTCGGAAAATTTTTGAACCGACTCCACAACCCTGTAAGTCAGTAAATCAAACTACCCTCCCACCACCCCTCCTGACCATCCATGATCTATTGATCTACTGATCTATTGATTTATTGATTCAAATATTTTGTATAACATAACAAAAACTTTTATTTATTTTTGTTTTATTTGCTTTGAACATTTTGTTTTTACCAAAAATTTTATGCTTTTTTATGTTTTACATACCCTAACGCAGTAAATCAGTAAATCAAACCACCTTCCCCACCACCCCTCCTCCCCATCCATGATCGATTGACCTATTGATCTATTGATTCAAGCCATATTTTGTATAAAACTTTTTATTTTATTTGTTTAAAAATATATTTTTTACCAAAATTATTGTTTTACATACCCTAAAGCAGTAAATCAGTAAATCAAACCATCCCTCCCCACCACCCCTCCTACCCGTCCATGATCTATTGATCTATTGATCTATTGATCTATTGATCTATTGATTCAAGTCATATTTTGTATAAAACTTTTTATTTTATTTGTTTAAAAAATATATTTTTTAACTAAAGTTTTTATGTTTTACATACCCTAAAGCAGTAAATCAGTAAATCAGTAAATCAAACCACCCTCCCCACCCCCTCCTGCCCATCCATGATCTATTGATCTATTGATCTATTGATTCAAGTCATATTTTGTATAAAACTTTTTATTTTATTTGTTTAAAAATATATTTTTTACTAAAATTATTTTTTACATTCCTTAAAGTAGTAAATCAGTAAATCAAACCACCCTCCCCACCACCCCTCCTGCCCATCCATGATCTATTGATCTTTTGATCTATTGATTCAAGTCTCTTTTTCTTTAGTATAAATAAGCTCTTTGGATAAAAGCGGGAAAAGAAAACAAGTTTTTTATTTTAAAGCATTTATAACATAAGTGCAGCCATTTTCTTATTCATTAGTGATCGGGTGTCAACTTAGGATGGACGTTGGTAAATTTATGTTCCGTGCTCCTGCTACGTGTCTTGTGTCTGGTCCTACAGGATGTGGGAAAACCTTTCTGTTATTAAATATTTTAAAAGAGGTCGAGATTTTCGAACAAAAGCCTGTTAAAATCATATGGTGCTACAGTGTTTACCAAGAAAAGTTTAATGATTACAAAGATGTAATTCAATTTCATGATGGTTTATACGATATAAAATCTCTTCAATGTTTACCAGGTCATAAAATTATAATCCTTGACGATTTGATGTATAAATTGAATGATCATATAGTTGAAACTTTTGCAGTTTACTCTCATCATTTAAACGTCACTGTATTTTTTATAACACAGAATATCTTTCATCAGAATAAGTATATGCGTGATATGTCTTTAAACACACAGTATTTAATCTTGTTAGGACAAAGAAGAGACAAGCCAAGTCAATGTTGTGGCCACACAAATGTTCCTTACTCAACGTAAAAAGTTCCTAAAAGTATATAAAGAAGTTACATCACTACCTCACGGTTATTTACTCTGCGAGCTTCACTCCAAAAACACGCACAGAGTGTTGCTGCGTACAAATATCTTACCTAACAAAACTGAGGCGGTATGCATCCCTGAATAATGAGTACTCTAGTAGCAAATTATTTACCTCTTATGAGAAAATTTAAAAACCTGAAACCTTCAGAAAAACGTAATCTGATCGGTGAAGATGAAAAATTTGCTCAATGTATAGCCGATGTATGTCTAAATCTTATAAAAGGAAATGTCCCTTTAAACAGACCTCAGAAGGCAAAGTTGCGCCGTCAGAGAAACATCATTAAAAAACTTGCTGGTAACAACGTAAGAAAACTTAAAAATAAAAAGTAGCTATTACAAAATGGTGGATGCGTTCCTACCTTTACTCTTTTCCGTCATAGCCCCTTTGATAACCAAGTGGGTTGCTCAATAATGAAGAAGGTAGTGGTTTTACCCTACAACGATTATGAGAAGTTGAAATATAATACAGGAGCCCTACCTCAACATCAACAACAACAACAACAACAACAACAACAACAACTTGTAATATAACCAACTACATGCTCAATAATGAAGAAGGTAGTGGTTTTACCCTACAACGATTATGAGAAGATGAAATATAATACAGGAGCCCTACCTCAACAACAACAACAACCTCAATCAGCCCTCCAGCTGCCTCAAACCGTGTATTACCCTTATCAGCAGTTGCTGCAACAGCAGCCTTTGAGTTTATATGATTCGAAAGGTGAGCAGATAAATAATTACGAGAAAGAATTGTGTCAAATCTGATGTTAAGGTTCATGAAAAAAGAATCCTATATCAAAACGCTATACAAAAATTAGTAGATCTAAAAGCTTTATTAGGTAATTCACCTAAGGAAGATTCAACTCTAGCGTCAGATACTAAGATTGAAGTGAAAAGAGAAGATAATTTTAAACATGTACTGGAGGAAAGCTTGCCAATGAGAGGTAAAAAACTGGTTTAGCTTTATATAATATTTTAAAAGACCAGATTTCATGGAACGATATCGGTCAAATCATTATTGACGGAGAAACAATCGATGGTTCGAATATTGTTGATCTGATATCTGATCTCTCGCGTGATTGGAAGAAGGATCCTGTAATAGGCTGGAGCAGGATCAAATATGAACTTCAGACTTTTAATTTCCCGAGAGCTTTAATCCAGAATAAACAAAGATTGACGGATTTGGATAATATTCCAACGTCTCCTAGGCCAAATGCGAGTCCCTCTGGTATTTCTTTTGCATCGGACAGATTAAAGATGATATGCAGAAACACATCACGTTGAGGTACAGGTAGATTAAGAAAGAAAATATCATTTGGACCAAAATGGATTAATTCCTAATTATTAATTGTACTTTTTACAAGGTTGTATTGTTTGTAATTTAAAAATGATTCATATAAACTATGTTATCTCTCTGTATATATTTGCTATGTTTGTAATTTTAAAAAAGTTCATACAGGCATAAGTTTTTAATATTATTTTGTAATTAAAAATAAAATATTTCCTATAGACATTCGGTTTTCCTATCACCTTTCAGTATAAATGAATGTTTGTTATTGTTAATGTCATTGTGAGTCATGGAAGATAAGGAGGCGGTCGATAAATATTACTTTGATGTAAAACAACCTTACAGTTACGGAGGGTTTTCAAGGTTCGCTTCAATGTTTCCTCATATTAATAAAAAAGAATTGAAAAAATATTTAGAGGGTGAGGATGCTTTTAGCATGCATAAACCTATACGGAAAAAAATTCCCAACACGAAAAACCATAGCCCCCTACTTAGATAATGTCTGGCAGTTAGACTTGACAGATATGATAAAATATAAAGTTTACAATAATGGGTATCAATACATTCTTTTTGTGATAGACGTATATTCCAGATACTTATGGTTAAAGGATTTAAAAGATAAAAAGTCAAAAACTGTTGCTGCTGTTGTAAGAGAAATTATAAATGAAGATGGCAGATATCCTCAAATGATGTGGACAGATAAAGGTGCATAATTTTTAGGCAAAGAGTTTCAAGAAATAGTCGCAGAGTATGATATAGGGTACTACATCCAATACGTTCTCGGTTAATAAAGCTGCGATAGTTGAAAGAGTCTAAAGAACTATAAAAGAAAGAAGGCATAGGTATTTCACGAAGATGAATACATTTTAATATTTCGATATACTACAAGACATGGCTTACTCCTATAATAGGTCTTATCATAGAACACTTAAGAATACACCTGTAGAGATGGTGAAGACAAAACCTTCTGTACCTAGTAACACAGTGAGCAAAATAAAAGATAACACAGGTGTTAAAGTAGGAGATTATGTGAGAGTGTCTAGAACTGATGAAAATTTCAGAAAAGGGTACGAAGCTGGATGGTTAAGAGAAGTTTTTAAAGTAGATACCATCAGAGAATTCCCGAGAGACAGGTTAAAATTATACTATCTTGAAGATTTAGATGGTGAAAAAAATAAAAGGAGGGTTCTATAAACAAGAAATACAGAAAATACGGTTTGATCTAAGAGTCACGATTATAAAATAGAAAAAATAATAGGATTTAAAGGAAAAGGTAAAAATAAACAGTATCTCGTCAAATGGGTGGGTTACCCTATGAAGTTTAATAGTTATATAAATGCTAGTGAAATTAAGTAACATTAATCTGTTTACTTTGTGAACATGGAGAGTGAAGATCATTTCTATTTAACGTTACCTTCATCGGCTTCTATGGACCTACATCCTGAAAATAAAATATCAGACTTTACTACAGAGTTATTGAACCCTATAAAGCTCGAAAGAGAAATGTATGAAGTAGGGTTATGTGAAATGATATTGGATGCGCATATTGAGAATATGCCTGATTCACATACAGCGTTTGTAATATTTAGAAATGTAGAGAATGTTAAAAACGTATTAAAAATTAACACATATATGAGGATTGTCAAGCGGGCCGACAAAGATTATTTCTTTGAAAGATATTTAATAAACCGTGGCCTTTATAAATATCTTGCCGATGTGTCTATAGACTTAAACAAACAATTTGGATCAAGCCGGATATGTAAAGATTTAGTATTTCTAGTTAATAAAGCTGTTAACGAAGACAGCGTGTTAATCACTTTAAAGTCCCAAACTCAGGTAAACTTGAAAGATAGAAGTTTATTTATTTTCCATACTTCAGATTGGTTTCGTAAATGTAATTACTTACGTGATGACACAATATTGAGAATTAACGATATCAAAGCGCCTCTAAATGAATTAATACGTTATATCCCTACTATGGAAGAGTATTTAGATAGGCTTGTAGCAAAAAGCAAAATCGATGATTCATTACATTTTGTATGTGATCCTTCAAAGATGTTACATGACCCTGGCGTAGCGTATGTTTACACTGATATTGTAGAACCCCAATATTTTTGAAGCAGGATTGAGTGAAATAATTCTTGATGCCAGTATAGAGAATGTAACCGTTACCAGAGGTGCATTCATAATTTATAGAAGCATTGATTTTGTAAAAAACACTTTGAAGTTGCGTAACACAGATAGTTTACATATACAGAAACGTAATGGTATCGAATATTACATTGAAAGGTTTACTATAAAGCGAGGTTATACAAGTCTCTCTTGGACATACTTAGACACTTTAATAACAAATTCATAGTAAGCCGAATATGTCAAGACCTGATATTTCGCACTAATAAACCAAAGGGGGAGGTAATGGAACTGGTGTCTTTAAGATCTTGGTTTATTGTAAATTTAAACAATTTAAACACATTCCAGTTTCAAGCCTATGCATGGTGGCGTAAGTGTGTTCGTCTTACAGATAACCCTTCAGAAGAGGAGGTGAACCATAACCACGATGCTAGCAATTTTATACGCCTTCTATTTCATTACCTGCCTACTATTGACGATTATATAGCATCTTCAAAAACAACTTTTCCTAATTCATTACATTTCGTATGTGATCCTGTTGAATTGTTACAAGATCCTGGTATGGCTTATGTTTATACAGATATTATAGACCATCAGTATGTAGGGAATACTAAAGCCTCCTTGTTAAGAGTAGTTCATTTTCCTAAAGATTGCAGAGTTATAACATTTCCTAATGTTCACTACTTACCGCTGAGTAAGACCCAACTGAGTTCGATTCGTATTTATATAAGAGACGTTGAAGGTAATCCATACCCATTCACAGTTGGGACAGCAGTGTGTAAAGTACACATAAGAAGGAAGCTCCGTTAAATAATAATAATAATAATGGAAAGAGAAAGAGTCTTCAGGGGTTCAAGAATGCAAAGTGGGTATGATTTAAGTGGATTTTTTGCTTCGTTGTTCCGACGTGCTATCCCATTGTTTAAATCAGGAGGTAAATACCACATCGCTAAAAGCGGCTAGGACGGGTCTAGACACTATCCAGGATATTATGGGTTGTGTCGACCTTCGTACGGCTGTAAAACGTCGACTAGCCGATGCTTCAGATGAAATGTTAGATGATGTTAAACGAAAAATAAGGCGCAAGATGACTGGTCAAGGTGTAGGTCACCGTAAAAAACCTGTAAAGAGGAATATGAAAGGACCATTAAAGAAAAATGTATTGACGTGTTCGCTATTTAATAACAGGGATAAGTGGTAACTTTTACATAAATAATAATAGCCTGCATCTATTTCGTATATAAGAAATGCTTAAACATATCTCTCCTCATTTTACGTTAAGCGTTTGTACCAGCAAGATGCATTTTCTCCATCCCTCTAGCCCAGACTGTTTTAAGAGTGAATTGGACCTCTTTTCTGTGAATCCTACACAGATCAGTGTAAGTGAATCCAATTTTATTAGTATTAACCCAGTTCACGCAATCACCAATACGGATGTAATACCTCTTGAATTCAATATATCAGGCACCTCTGACCAATATCTTGACCTTTCGAATGTGTTTTTATACTTGAAGGCTAAGTTAGTAAATGAAGATGGTTCAGATATCACAGGCACCGATCACATCGTGTACACCGAGACAAATTTCCTCATTTTTTTTTTGCAGTAATTATTATTTTTTGAACAAAAAAAAGTCCTGATGTGTTATTAGGGTCCTATTTACCTTATTTTAAAAAAAATTTAATATATTTTTTCATAATTCAGGACTGAAAGGGTTAAAAGATGTAGAGAAACATAGGGACAGCGCAGCTAAATCTAAAAATAACACGTACGAATATTACGGTCGTGTAAACGGTGATATATTCTCACAGGAAAGACTTATTCTACCATCAGTGGACACCCGTATCAGGTTAACTAGATCTGCACCTCAATTTGCGCTTAATGTTCAAAGCAATGCCGCAGCCACAACTACCGCACCAAAACCTATTTTCAAATTACTGGATGCTTATCTTTATGTACGTAAAGTGAAATTATCTCCCATTAAACATATGGAAATCGAAAAATCTCTTTTGACCGATACAGCAAAATATCCAATCAAGAGAATTGAGACTAAAATTTTTAACTTTACCCAAGGATTATCGAGTATTAATATACCTAACATCGTTAATGGTAGCTTACCTCAGAAAGTAATAATAGGAATTGTAGAACACGAAGCTTATTCTGGAAACTATGGGAAGTCTGCATTTAAATTTACCCCTTTCGGACTTAGAGGTATCAGTCTGCACGTGAATGGTCAACCATACGGTCGTGATTATGATATGATACGAAGGTGCACATTCTCAATGTTTACGGTCTTTTTTACGATTTAATTGCCAATACTGTATCTTGCAGCGATAAAGGTACAGGTGTTGATCTCAAGACTTATACTGAAAACAGTAATTTATATGCGTACGATCTCACAGCTGATCTTTCAGCTTGTAATGCTTATCATCTCAATATCCTAAGAAAAGGAACATTAGGGCTGAGTCTCAAATTTGGACAAAGTTTGACATCCCCAATCTCAGTTCTGGTGTATATGGAACATCCTCAAATCATCGAGATTGACAGAGTACGAAATATAATCTTGAATTATTAAAGATGAATGGAGATGAAATATTAAACGTCTTTCGAAAAGAAAGAAGATTTTTAGGTGTATTCGCCTGTAATGAACTCGGCTCTGTGAAATTGGAAACCGATTCTGGACTTGTCTTCAACACTTCTCCTCGGAATGTCTCGAGCAATGGACATTGGATAACTGTGTATAAGAACAAAAATAATGTTGTATATTTCCTTGACTCTCTGCATTTAGATTTTATATTTAGTAATCATTATGTAACATCTTTTTTAAAATATAATAATGTTCAATATGTTAAGACCTTATGTTTTCGTGTACAACCTATCAATTCTAATTTATGCGGTGTATACTGTACTTATTTCATCATATGTTTTTTAAATAATGTTCCTTTTAATAAACTTGTAAATATATTTGATGTAAAAAAAAAGGTTTTCCTGCATCCTGTAGGACCAGACACAAGACACGTAGCAGGGGCATGGAACATAAATTTACCAATGTCCATCCTAAGTTGACACCCGATCATTAATGAATATGAAAATGGCTGCACTTATGTTATAAATGCTTTAAAATAAAAAAAAACTTGTTTTCATTTCCAGCTTTTAACCAAAGAGCTTATTTATACTAAAGAAAAAGAGACTTGAATCAATAGATCAATAGATCAATAGATCATGGATGGGCAGGAGGGTGGGGAGGCCAGTGATTACTAGTTTTTGCTTTAAGGTACATGTAAAACCTTTATAATTTGGTAGCTCCTTGCTTTTAGCAGATAAAATAAAAAGTTTTATACAAAATATGACTTGAATCAATAGATCAATAGATCAATAGATTAATAGATCATGGATAGGTAGGAGGGGTGCTGAGGAGGGTGGTTTGATTTACTGATTTACTGCTTTAGGGTATGTAGAACATAACAATTTTGGTAAAAAATATATATTTTTAAACAAATAAAATAAAAAGTTTTATACAAAATATGACTTGAATCAATAGATCAATAGATCAATAGATCATGGAAGAGTAAAAGGGGTGGTGGGGAGGGATGGTTTGATTTACTGATTTACTGCTTTAGGGTAAATAAAAACATAAATTTGGTAAAAAAAAAATATATATTTTTAAACAAATAAAATAAAAAGTTTTATACAAAATATGACTTGAATCAATAGATCAATAGATTAATAGATCAATAGGTCAATAGATCAATAGATCATGGATGGGGAGGAGGAGTGTTGGGAAGGTGGTTTGACTTACTGATTTACTGCTTTAGGGTATGTAAAATATA
>JABUQX010134504.1:10000-22500 GCA_015478945.1 Trachelipus rathkii | reverse complement strand
ATTAAACACTATTTGGACTGCCGATATTCTCTTCGATTGATTGATTTTCTATAGTGTTCATGAAGTGGCGTTGTACTAAATATAATATTTTAAAATATAATTAAAATATTTTTCTTTTTACATTCTTAATAGATAAAGGTCAAGTTCATAACGAAAGTTCATAAGAACCGGAATTTTGTTTTGTGATTCCGGCTAATTCCGGTTCCGGCCGGAACTGAAAATTTCAGTTCCGGTACACCCCTAATATATATATATATATATCAAATGTACCTTATATTATTACTAGCATAATATACTACATATTATACATACTACTATACTAATAATAGTTCTATATATATAACTACTCATAATACTAATACCCTCGGCAGATCGTTCCATCGGCAACAAATATATAACGCCGGAACCGGGACCACGATAACTGATGACGGCGGCCTCAGATCAGGCGCCCCCGCCTGAAGCAGGGATACACCCCGAGCCCCAAAGAAGTTTGTCTCTTTTTCTGTTCGTAAATTTAGAATCTTAAAAAATGCATTTCAGTTCACCAACTTTACAAGACCTTAAATTTTTTGCGCGCCCGGGATTTAATAAAGGCTTCCTGTATATTATATTATATAAATATATATTATATATATATATATATAATTATATAAATATATATATATTATATATATATTATATATATATATATATATATATAATATATATATAATATATATAGATTATATATATATAGTATTATATATATTTATATATATATATGCCAGATTATACTTTAGTGGACATCATGCATGTAACTTAAACACTATAAAAGCTACAGGAAAAATAAATACATTTTTGAATTCAACGTACATTTTTATAATAAACTTAAAATAAATTTATTTTATTCTAATATATTATTAACACCTTAATAATAGTATTCATCTTAGGCTTAGCAAGCGTACGCTCTGAGTGTAAGCTTCACAGTTCGTGCAGTAGAAGGAGCGCAAGCAGTTGCCAAAAATGTCTTCTTATCATGCCTGGAAGGAAATGTTAATTTTTATTATAATTTTTAGATGTCACGCGACGGTGGACAGAGTACAAGCTCCCCTCCCTATATATATATAATATATATATACTAATATATATACATATATATATATGCGTATAATATATATAATAAACATATATATATATTAATATATAATTATATAATATATATATAATATATCCGTTCAAGAAAAATAGACCCATGAGATATATATAATATTATAAATTATTTCTAATATTATATAATATAAATATATATATATCCCATTGTATCTGGTATATATATATGTAATAATATATATATAATATAGATATATATATATTATATATATATATATAAATATATATATATATATATATTATAATATAATATATATATATAATATATATATTATATATATATATATATATATATATAATATATATAAAATATATATATATATATATATATATATATACCAGAGGTGACTCGTTATCTCAAAAAAGTAGCCACTTCCATTTCATCTCCCTGGTTACGTTCGGAATTACCCTGAAGGAGTAGCCTGTTAGCTCGGTTATTCTGTATAGTTCTTACAGTTCAATATATAGAAAAAAGAATTCAAAAACTAGTTGGACAACTACTCCGCTCATTTGTCCTTCAACTCCTCCGAGATTTACTCCCCGTTTCGAATACTATTAAGCATAAATATTTATAATAAGTTTAGCAACCTTTTATAAATATACGGAGATTCAATAAATATATAGTTTTTAAAAAGTGACGATTTTTTTTTGTTTATATAATTTTTTCAATCCTATTTCAAAACAATTAATCATGTCATCCTTGTAATTATATATATTACAAAAAACAAATGTTTAACTCCTAGCGTCACTCTTTATGGTAAGCTCTTCTTAAGTTGTCTTCTCAGTTACATTGCATTGTTGCCTATGCCACTTTCCACTGATGTAATGAATTGACCTTGCCAACTATATGATACCACCCTTATCTTGACACATTCATCAATATATATATAACTTTCCTACTATTACACTCTATGCATCATCCGTTTACTAAATTTCAATACCAATATATTATTAACTATATAATAATTTATAAACTGTACACTTGTTCCAGCTGCTCTAAACTCAATTTACTTAATCAATTATAACGTCACACCGATAGAATACTTAGTTACCTCACTATTTAACAACTCAATAAACTTTACTATTCATATCTAAATACGTGATTTACCTTCTAAACCATATTTTCTTTTTACACACTCCATGCTCACTTAAAATTTTCTCTAAGCCAATACCTATTCAGCCTTACCAGTTACTATACTTTACAAAGAGTTGGTTGACCAGCCAATTCTACTACTAGAACAGGTCATAGCAATAATCATCTAACATTCATAAAAATAAATCTTAGTAACAAAAGCTATTCGACCGTAAATCTGTGCCTGCGCGTTGTGGGTCCCAGATGTTCTTCTCCTTATGCTACTAGCATATCCACTAACATCCAATCACTTACTAAATCAGATTAAAGATTAACATTGTGGTTTAGAGATCTAAGTATCGGTTTTGTACCCTCCATGGTGTAATTTTATTGTGTTTGTATATAGATAGAAGATGGATGTGCGAAAAGAATCGTGGAGTGCGAGATTTCGTTGTGTAATTATTTGAAGAAGGTTGTTGGATTTTTAAGATTGGAGGGATCAATTAATGTTATTTGATAGACGAAATTCCGAACAAACCTCTATCCAGTTGTAGTTCTAATAACCAACAACAAAGTCCCCACATTTGCTGTAACTCTCATTCCCTCAAGGTAGTATAAAAGTTTATTCTATATGTGATACTGGTGATTCATTTGCGAGTTATACTATCCTATAGTGTGCATTATGTGGATTCTTATCAATAGTATGTAGAGGCAGATATATTAGCGATATATTCTAGAAGTTGTAGGTACGTTACATTCTATGGGGATATTTTTCAGAGCAATACAGTGAGCAGTCATCTGATTTCTTCCACCGTGCTGCTATGCGTTCTTACGTTACCCAGTTTAGGACTCATGCGAAACTTTTAGATTATTAAAACACATTGAACAGGAATTTCACTTTGGCAATATACCAATCATATATTTGTCTGTTGTGTATGCTACGACGGTTCTTTCTAGTGCTTTTCTGGAAAGTCTAGAATTTTTGATGAACAAGATAGAATATTTTGTATTGTGAGTTATGTTCCGAAATTCAGAATTGAGTCTAATTTACTCAGTCCATATCTGAATAATGTGGGGTACAAGGGCGAAGACAAGAAGTGTGAGCTCTGTTTTATTTGTGTTATGCGTGTTGTAATAGGTTGATTTGGACTCTCTGAATGTATTAAATCGCGGAGTTGTCCATCTATGAGTGATGGGGCTTTACAGTGTGGGAGATGAAATTTCAAATCAAAAGTGTGGATAAGCATACTGCACTATATTTGACCAATTTCAGTTTAATTGGTAAAGAATAATAATAAGGAGGAGGAGGAAGCAAATTCTGAGAGCTCTTAGAAAAAGGTGATCCCAATTATAATGTTGTGCGTACTATCCTTTTGTGACTGTATACAGGACTGACGTGACTGATAAACTTCATCATAGTAGTATCAGTTAAGTGGTTTGGTCAGTAGTGTTTTTCCAAGTATGTAAAGGAGAAAATTTTGTTAAGGTGAATTCTGTCTCAGCGTAATTCAACCAAATACTCTAATCCTACACAGTCTCTAAAGCCAACGCTCAATGTTCGTTATCAACAACAGTCTTCAGAGTGCGAACATCGACACATGTTGGGTCTGATAGTGTCCAATCGAACTTAAGAGAAGAAATATATAACGTAGTATATCTGTAGCCCATGTTACATTGTACATAGCGATATTGAAGAAGATAATATTCTGGTGCATAATGTTTAATCGCTTATAGATGTCCTACACAAGGTTACGGCCTTATCTCCATAAGTTACAACCACTTACCTCAAAAGATCGGTTAAACTCAATATTTATCGTCGTAACTTCCATGCTCCTCCAATCACCAGTGCGAGTATAACGAAAGAAAGGGAATGGGGCGTATGCTCTCCAAAGTAAAGAGAGTATTCTTTAAGGTCCATATACTGACCCATTAAAGACATATCCTAACTCTCTATTAAGTCATAGGGTCGAGACCAAGAGAGTCGATCCCGCCCATCCCTTCTTAAAGTCCAGAACACGTTTTTCACTGTAGTTGGAGATGTGTAATAAATATGATATACAATTCAGTTTAATGTCATGCTCTGCAAGATTTACCATTCTGATCAGAGGCTTATTCGTATTACGAGCGTGTCGCTACTTTAGACATAGATTACACTCCTCCTTCTACCTGGCAATAGGGCCCAAATAGAGAATACAGGATGCGTAAATATTCCGATAGTTCAACCAATAACACGTACGTAACGCCATTCACAAGAAGACATTCACGATAGTCATCCTCGTTAAAATGGCAAAGATTGCCCGAGCGGGTAGGGAATAGACACTCGAAACCCAAAATGTTATGCAGAGCGATTTATCCGAATAAGATGTCCACACGACGTATACGAGTGCTTGCTGAGTGCACGGATTTTTGACATTGATCATTTCAGAAATTCCTATCCCAGAATGGCACCATTCCTCTATTGCTTTATATTATTCTATGCAAAATTTCCCTTGATCTCCGAAGTGAAATGTCCATATCTATAAGGTTAGTATTTAGAGTATATTAGTTTAGTACTTAACATCAATATGATAGTTTTAGTAATATTATAGAGTTATGGATGATCTAAAATTATATGCATAATATTAATATATATTATAATATATATATTATTAATATATATTATATATAATATATAATATATATATATATATTATATATATATATTAATATTAATAATTAATATATAAATAATATATATAATAATATACTATAAATATATATATATAATATATATATATAGAATATATATATATTATATAATATAATATATTTAATAAAAATGAATTATTTAAGTTACTTTTAGATCGTACGTAGTTGAATTACAATTTAGATATATGCATATTAATCAGGCCATTCCAGGTTTACACAGGAGGAGTCGTTGAGACGCTTTGGACCACAGCACTTCGTATTACTATTAGCACATCAGCTCAACCAGCCAACTAACCTAAAAGTATTACACCGACGAAAAGCCTACCATCCACAACTCTCGGAAAACATGGTTATATTTTGAGCAATCCTACATGAAAAGTGCGAAATATAAGATAATCGTGAGATCTCGTAATACTCCCTCGTATACCATTATGATTTTACAAAACTAAGTAAAATCGATTAAAGAAACGGAGTAAATAAGCATTAACGCATGAGCGCTCTTCTCTCTCCACGACGCGGTGTCGTGTGTTGTCGTTATCTCTTTTATTCAGTGATATCGTAATATGATGAATCTGTAACTACTAATAGAATAAGTACCGTCACTAACTAGTCTACAACTTTGTTTGAATAAGAGCATTCTTAAAGATTCTTGTAGTCCACCCTACTTCATGAAAGATTGTATGAGGAAAACTTATTTACTAATAATTATCACGTCACCATAAAACCAGTGTGAGATCTTATATCTTTAGTTTTCAATACTTTTTCGCTTTTGATATTCTATCGATCAATTTATTGTAAACTCATCTGAACAAGGATACTCTTCATAGTACTGCTATGATAGCACAAATTAGAGATACTAGTTCATAGGTATAATTTAAGCATATAATAAATGAATTATATTACTGACATAATAGATATTAGTAATATGCGCTATTCTGTTTATTGTGATTTACTTGTGCTGCCGTGAGTTTTTTTTAGTGGCTTTCAATGAAGCAGGCTAGCATTTAAGTTTTTTTCAAGGATGCCTGAGGGCAGCGAGGACCACATCACTAAGATTAATTTTAACACCTGTCTCTCGCTTTGCATCCCACCATCCACCTTCTTTCCCCAACCTCCACCCTTCAGCAAATGTGGCTTACAAAAATAATGCTCTTAACTTTGAAGTCATAATTTCTAATACTCAAAATTTATATGAGGTAAAATTATGCATTCACAAAAAAGTTTTCTGCCTTCTCGCCCAGAAGAAATTTTAAAACAAAATCGCTTTCCATAAAAATAAACTGAGATAAAAAAAAAAAAAAAAAAAAAAAGTTATTTCATGGAAGATAAGTTAATTTTAAGAAATATTATCTATAATATATGCAACCTTTTATATATATAGTTAATTTAAATATATGTTTATATATAATAATTTATATATATTATATATATTATATATATTATTATATATGTGAGTTATATATATATGATATATATATATAATATATATATATATATATATATATATAATAATATTACTATTAGTGGTTCAAGAAATTTGGTTTTTATTCATAATGAGTTTTTATAAGTAAAAAGTTGCATTTGCACATGCTGTCAAACGTTTTATGATACTAGATGAGTATTGAATATAATACTATTTAATCTATCTTCTCGCATTGATGTGATTATATATAGTATATATATTATAGCTATAGGTAGTAGTATATAATATATATAGCTTTTATTATTTGACATCTATTGAATAAATAGTCTTTTTAATATTTTTGCCATATATTATTATATTATTATAATATCGCATCCCGCCATCTCATACATGACATAAAAAGTGCAGAATGCTGAGGTAATTTAACGTGATGTCTATTAGTTATGTAAGTGTAGTAAATAGATAGTGAGGATGCCGTAGTATATATAATGCTAGTAATGTTTCCAGAGATTGTGAGTTGTACGTGGATAATGCTGAATGGTCAATGCTGATAATAGTGAGGTATAATGCTGAGATGTACGGTTAGTCACATATACCTAATTCTCTGAAATAATATATATATATATATATTATATATATTATATATATATAATATATATATATATATAGATTAATATATATATATTATTATATATATAATATATAATTATATATATAATATATATTATATATTAATATTATAATATATAATATTAATTAATTATATATTATATTTTAATAATTAATTATAATATATATTAATATATATTAATTAATATATATTAATTATATTAATGAAAGTGTAGGCTATTATAGTATATTTTGAAATTTGAAAGTAAACTTAAAAATAAATTGACACATATGTATCAACTATAAAATAAATAATATATATATTTTTAATTTCGATAAATGTTTTTTATATTGTATTATGAATATAATAAACTCTGAAAAGATATTTCTGCCCTAGCTAAAACTCTTTGATCGATAAAAGTTGGTAAATGAGATTAAAATTTCCTTATATATTATATATAAAATATACTTATTTAGTAATTTCATATTAATATAATTATAAACTATTAAAAAACAAATAACGAACTAACAGAGCAATCAACTAAAAATACGTTGCTCGATTTTGCTCAAAATCATTATTCAGGAGAAACTTGGCATTCAAGTCTTATATTATGATCGAATTATAGTAATTAATAATTATAATTTAAACTCAATTTATAGTTAATATAATTTTCGCTACTATATTATATATGATTAAACTCTCGTGCATAGCTGAACCAACACGACATAAGTATAGAGCAACATACAATGATGATGATCACTTTCCAGTAAGAGTCACTCGCAAAACTATTGACTTGTTTTTAGATCTTCAGCCCGATTTGCACATGATATTAGTTCTCTGCGCATTTTTTGGCTTTTGTTAAGACCTCTTGCATGTCGATTACATCGTGAATTTATAAATTGATTATTAATAATGGCGTAATATGAGTAGCATAATATATTTGACTATATCTTAAATGGAGTATTACTATTAATATGATCGATGTTCCATTCTCTACTTAAATTCAGTGCTTGAGTTCTCTAATCTATGGATATGAAGACCCATAAGTGGGTCGTCTCAGAAGTACTTTTTCGGTTGGATCGCCCAAAGCTATATATATCTTACTAAATTTATTATATTCTCTTTACACATTAATGTTATTATTGAAATTTATCTACATAATAATTCGTAAATTATATATAATATTTTCTAATCAATATTAATAATAAATATATTATAATATTATTATTAATATATAATATTATATATATATTAATAATATATTAATATAATTATATTATTTATATATTATTATATTATAATAATAAATATATATAATATATATTATATATATATTAATATATATTATATAATATTATTATAATATATATATATATATATTAATATATATAATTAATATATATAATATATTAATATTAATTAAATATATATTAATATATTAATAATATAATTATATATAATTATATTAATATATATTAATATATATATATATATATTATATATAATTAATAATCATAAATTTTAATTTCAAAATAAAATCAATCAATAGTGATGAAGTTAATCTCGATCCTCAGAGACCCTTGCGAATTCTTAATTATGTAATTCCTACCTTAATCAATATAAAATTTTTTGAATTAAAACAAAGTAACAGACTGATATACTCTATAGCACAACTAACTATACTAGAAATTATAACGTAACCAAAAACTAGATCTATATCATATAAAAATACCAGTCTTTATCAAACAAATATTTTACAAAACAGACATGATAAAAATACATTTAACATGAGCATAGAACCTAGCTATCGAGATCGCCCTAGCCGAACGCGGGACCTCTTCAGCAGACACAAAATGTGACTTCAAAAACTATCATAATCACTGTTTATTATTACAACATAATGCACTGATTACATATATCCTCATGAAATCTCATTACACCAAGAACATATGGAGATATATCATAGTATCTATTCCTAGGAAAAATGTTCCTCTGCGAATTTAAGAATATATTTTTGAGAGGTTTTTACCTAGAGATATACTTAATAACAGATCTAGTGAAATTATCAATACATAATCTATTTATCAACCTAATTAACCCTATTTAAGGTTATATTTAATATCAAACAGATATATAACATTATACATATACTGTATTATATAAAATATCAAAAGGATTCCTCAATAAAACATACATACTGCTGTTACTACAAGTAATGATTGTCTATTGAGTTATTACTATGGCAATAAAATACTCTCATATACCCAGATGAAATACATGTACGAGGCAATTGTCTATTAATAATAAACTATAGTCGATATGCGATATCTATATACCTAATAACACTATCATACAAACCCTCAATAGAGCAAAAAAGATTTTGTGTAAGACAATACTATTCCATAGCAATATCCCAAATATATACACAGAACCCTAAAAAAGTGAAATTTAAAAAAACTAAATACATATAGAGAAAGAAGGTCAACAAATAGATACTATTATAATCATTATATACTCAAACCTACAATTATTATACCTACACAATAAATATTTACTCCCATAAAAAACTCATAATACTCAACAAGAACCCTCTTAGAAAAAAAAAATATAAGAACCAACCAAAACTAAGCCGAAACCCCACAATAAAATTTTCAAAATAGACACCAAACGTATAAGAGAAAATACAAGAGTGCGATAAGAAATTCATTATTCAGATTCATTCTAATTTGTCCTAACACAAAATAAAGCCTAACAAGGTACCTCCTCACCGACTCATAAATGCTCTGAGGAACAAGAACAACCGTATATACAGCTACTATACTTAATTAGCACTTAATATACTAATATAAAAACATAATTAATTTTATCAATGATAACTTATTTATCCTTTAAAAGATATCTATAAAACAATATTAAACCTGCTCACATATCAAAAATCATACTTCTTATAATCTCTGTAAGCTGTATAAATACAATAAAATTCAGACATGGTTTCTACTTACTTACACCCATACCGATACCATATACACAACGTCGTAACTTTATCTAACTCCATCATAAATATCTCAAACTCATTGCGTATACACTAAAGTAACTGTTCTATACATGCTAATATAATTATATATAATAAATGATTAAACATAAATAATAAAATTATACTCATATTACCTATAACCCAATCACTATTTAACTACATACTTTTTAAACTAAAATATATATAAATAAAATAACAATAATAATTATAATATATTAATCACTCCATAAACTAATAGATGTTATTTCTAAATTAAACTTAACTGAAATAACCTACCATAACACAATAAATCACAACTTAATAAAATACAATAATACTAAATAATCAAAATAATATATACAAAATACTAAATTAATTAATCAATATAAACATAATAAAATATTATATTAAAAAATAACAAATAACATTGCATTCAACGCTCAACCGAACGGAAAGGACAGGACGGGACAAACAAAACTACTCCCTAACCTAATAAGTCTAAGAGCAAATATAATAACAGCCATATAGACGAACTGGAGAAGCCATCGATATCGGTCTAGAAACTGTATCTCTCTGTCGCACCACATACAATCTCATATACTCTTCATCGTATCACCTCGTTAGTAGTCCTATATTAAAAAGAAGAGATAATGGCATCAGTTCGAGATACCACATGACTCGATCAAATTAATGATGTGATACATAAACCTATTCATAAAAATACGACCAAACTTCCGACAGAGTAGTCCATC
The DNA here is from genome assembly GCA_015478945.1 of Trachelipus rathkii. Classification (NCBI taxonomy): domain Eukaryota; kingdom Metazoa; phylum Arthropoda; class Malacostraca; order Isopoda; family Trachelipodidae; genus Trachelipus; species Trachelipus rathkii. The sequence continues at coordinate 11,793 of JABUQX010134504.1, read as the reverse complement.
TGATCCACAGCAGAGAGAGGAACGTAATTTCCAATATAAACACATATACCAACATCACAAACCTTATTCATATCTGTTCGTATCAGAAGGTGATTCAAGTGAGCAGTAAAAAAATTCCATAACCTATCCCTTATCATAAACATATCCATATTCGATAATTACCCAAATACCATAAAACTATAATGAGTAATATACTATATATTAAATAACTAACACCCAAATTTATTATAATACATACCAAAACTACACTAAATAAATATAAAATCAACCACACAAAAATATATAGTATAAAAATCAACTACTTTTCATCACGGCAAACTCCCAACAACCAACAACGCAATTAAAAATTAAACTATATAATAAAAACTGTAAAAAATCCACCAAACATTATAACTCTCATTGATAATAAGCCCTGACCTACCACTTATAACTCAAGTTTAATTATTATCCTCTGAAATAAATATTTTCTATAAACACTTTCCTTTATCAAGACATCATAATGGAAATAACTAAAAGAACGTAATTATATGATCAATCCATCACAATCGTACATTTCATGACTTGACGAGCAACTATATGATACCGATCAGCGTATTGACATTACTGAAGAAAGTATCAAGCAATTACCCTGAGACATGCAACTGTATACGTTCGTCGAAATAGTACTATCACTTACTATAAGCTCCAAATAGTGAGAAAAGTAGGTAGCTCCACAACGAAACCTACACTCTAATCCTACGACATTTCCATCGAGCTTCTCACAGCTATTACCGACATCGGCAGATTGACATAGAGCTGTTATGTTAGTACCCTCAAATATGATCGCTGAACAATTTTCAACAGCCGGAAAGTGAGCAATAAAGATCTATTTACTTCCATACTATCATGCCACCAACCACCATATAGACTTCCACCAAAGACATGAGTGTACGCTACCTATCAGCACCACCATCCGAAATGGTATTAACCAGAACCGAATACACTTAATAGGCGTTCTATGAACAGAAAAGTTCTTCAAAATACATAACATATATGGAGAGGCTCGTATAGCATTATAATAGTAAGATAAATTATTACAATAAATGAGGTGGTGTACAATAAGCGTATCAGTCGGTTATCGTTGCCTCCAAACTCTTACCCATACATTTATATATATCTCACTATTAAACTAATCTATTGTAAAATCACTCTCAGCCATCAAATTTATGACCTAACACTAGAAAACTCTCGTAGTAACGATGTACACATTTCGCTTTGTGATAAGGCAATACACTAGCACTTGTAAAACTTCTGACATAATGATATACCAAGTATTCATCCAAATGTTTCACCACATAACGAACCTAAAGTAAAATTCTATGTCACATTCTCTGCCTCAAGAGAACTTCGCAGAGACAACCGCGCCACTAAGACGCGCCTAACTGCACTAATGACCATATGCTTCAATTCAGTCAGAAAGTTCAAAACCAATTACTAAATCTTGATATACAATTCGTGCATTTGTTACCAGAGTATTGCAAGGAAAGTGTTAAGAATAAATATTTTCCAAAAAAATTAATAAACTTGCGAGCTAGCAACATACAATATTAAACAGTAATGAAAGTTAAACCACAGAATTAAAAAATCAGATGTCATACCTTTGTTGCGAAGCTCCGCCGAACGAAGAAAGTAAGTACATTATTTTTTTTTTATAAAAATTTTAGTTTTGTACTCGTAGTTAGCAAAGATAGATAAATTACGCTGATCATGACTCGAGTTTTTTTATGTTGCCATGATTTGAGTTTTTTGATGTT
>JABUQX010134504.1:0-5000 GCA_015478945.1 Trachelipus rathkii | reverse complement strand
TATATATACTATATATATATATATAAATATATAGTAAATATAATATATATATATATTATATACTATATACAGGAGCTTTTTAATGATGCCCGTCTCGCAAAAAATTTAACTTCTGTATGATGAGTGTATAATGGAAATGCATTTGAAGCATTCTAAAATTACGAAACAGGAAAAAAGAGACAAACTTTCTTTGAATTTTTCAAATATATTTAATAATTAATATTAACAAAAAAGTAATGAGAAATTGATATATATTTTTTTTGAGCTTCACAAAAATAGTAAGCTTAGGCATTTTATTTCAGTCTAAATTTGATGCATTATAACTGAACTTTGATGGACGGAATTTAGAGGCCTTTTTTTTTTTTTTTTTTCTTAATTAAAGAATTACGTAGCGTGGGTCTCCTGTCGCCCCCCCATGCATTGGCAGACAGCCCCGAGGCGTTACCGCGTATGCCAGGGCTTCCGGCAACACCTAGTGCCCAAAATTTAAATTAACTCGTTTTCTTTTTCGTACAAAAAGAAGGAAGGCAGCCATCTTAGGGTAGGTAAAATAATTTGAGATAGGATTACCCCTAACCATCCGAGTACGTAATTGTTTTTTCTATGCTCCTCGTGGTTTAATATAGACCCTATATATATATATATATATATATATATATATAATATATATATACTATTATATATATATATATATATATATATATATATATATAATATACATATTTATATATATATATATAATATATATATATATATATATATATATATATATATATATATAATATATATTATATAGTATATATATTTATTCACCTAATTATTCACCATCCCCTATAGTAGACTTTTCAGAGACCGTCAGCTAACGCCTCTACAGAACGCTCTCCAGATCCCTCTGTCTTCGTAAATTCTACTCTCTTCACCTCTTCCATCGTTGTTCCTCTGTCGTTCACGGCTTCCTCCACCGCGTTCATCCATCTATTTCTAGGTCTTCCCGACGGTCTTCAACTAGCCAGAATGGCAGCATTTTTTCGTCCCGCTCCTCTCTCCATTCTTTCCACATTACCAAACCATCTTTAAGCTGCCTATTTTGTATTTGTTTATTCACCGAGTCGATCCTCAATTCTCTCCTAATGTTCTCACTTCTTTTTCTATTTCTCAGGGTAACCCCTTTATCAATCTCAGTACCATCATCTCCGCTGCATCTATCCTTCGCTTATGTACTGTATTTAGGGCCCAACATTCAGCCCCATATATCAGTAACGCGTCTTTAATACGTGTATATATTATCCTTTCACTACTTAGGGTATTTCTCTCTTTCTTTTACGTATTGGTATCAGCTGCACCAACTTTTTTTGCAAATTTTTTCATTCTTTTCCTCAACATTCACCTTCATTTCCTCCCACCGCCGCAACAATCACCCCCAAATATTTGAATTCTTCAACCTGTCTCAGTGCAGTTCCTTCTATTCTCATGTTTAAATCCTCCTTCACCCTAACTGGTTTCATAATTTCTGTCTTCTCGGTGCCTTTTGTCATATCTAATCTTGGTCATTCCATCTGTCCACCAACTCCTGTAGATCAGCTCCCTCCTCCGTCATTAGAGTTGCGTCGTCAGCATAGACCAGGGATGTGCTCAGCATTTTCCTGTCTATAAATTCTCTTCAAATCATCAGTCACATATATATATGGAACTAACAGACGGCGAGAGACGCTTCCTTGTCTCACTCCCGTATCACCCTGAACCATCTCTCATCACCCAAATCCCCCAATTTCTTGTTTCTGGAAGTCATGGTAAGTGCTTTATTGTTCTTATCAGGCTTTTGAAGTGATCCGTTTATACTCCGGTTCTCTCAGGGCACTTTCCATAACTTTCTCTTATTTATCCTATCAAATGCTTTTTCAAAGTCCAAAAAGGCCCACACTCAGCGTGCTTGTTCCACCTCTATCGTCATTTCTACCAACATTTCATTGTAGAATCATTGGTTCCTTGGTTGCTTACTGCCCGCTCTGAATCCGTATTGCCATTCTCCCAAGATTCCCTTTACTTGGCTTTGCAGTCTTCTCTCCAATATTCTTTCATATATTTTACCAGCTACGTTTAAAAGTGCTATCCATCTATAGCTACCACATACTCTTCTATCACCTTTCTTGTATATTTGGCTTATTGTTGCATGTCCCCACTCCTCCGGCACGCTTTCTCCTCTCCATATCTCTTTTATTATATTGTACAACCATTTTATCACTTCTTCTCCTGTCTTATAGAGCTCGGTACTTAATCCGTCTGTGACCGGGCTTTTCCCGTTCTTTAGTATCTTTACTGCCACTCTCACCTCTTCCATTGTTATTTCCTCCTCTTGTCCTCTCTCTCTGCCTCCTCCTCCATTCCACCTCTCTCGACCTCCTCTCCCACATCCCAGCAGTTCAACAACTCCTCAAAATACTCTCTCCATCTCTCCACCACTTCTCCCTCTTCTGTCAGTATCTCTCCCCATTATTCGTTATTACGAACGTTTCCGGATCTGTCTTTGCTCGCATGCCTTTCGACCCAATCCGTATATTAATGTTCTTGTACCTTTCTTGTCCTCTTTCAGCTCTGTCTGAGGACAGAGATTTTTCCCAGAATTATTCTTTTATAGTATATTTATAATATTCCTGGGAAAGAATAGTATATTCTTTCCCAGGATTGTCTCATAGAGCGTTTCTTTATATTTTCAGCATTTTTCCTGGCTTCATACAATATAACTTAAGACAAGTCATACATATCATTAATACATCTCTCAATCCATAAAATTATAGTTTTATATTAATATTTATTGCAATATGACAGTTTTTAACCTCTTTCTATATCCCACCATATGCCGGTTTCTCCGGCTTGTTAATTTCCTCTGTCACACACAACATACTTTGCCGCTAATTCCATGTTCTCAATTTAAAAACCATTTTCTCTTTTCGTCAGTCGTAACTCATACCCGAGGATCTTCACCGTCTAAACCTACACCCTCTTCAAACGTCTTCATCAAATGCTCTCTCTCACTTCACTAACGTCTTTATCTATAACTACATATATTTGTAAGGTATTTATAATAATTCTACTTATAGATCTTCATTGGTCTCTGACATTTTTTACAAATCTCAAATAATCACCTACATACAATTCTAATGGTCAAGAGTCAACGACTTGAACCTTCCACAATACGGTAAGCTTCTTGAACATTTACACGTGCAAAACACTTTAATTTGTTTGCTAGGTAAAAGTTACAAAAGCTCAATACCTCATCGACTTTCGGAAAATAATCTTCCTCTTTTCAGTGCAACTTCATCTAATCAAGAAACTCCACTATCTTTACTCTCATAACCATCCTTATCAGTCCAGAAATGTTCACTAAATAGCCAAATCCATTTCTTAATTGACGAGACCATCTAATCACACCTTTTTTCTTTCCTCAATATCTTAATCAACACCCTCAAAGTTTCAAACGCCGGCTAAATAACTACTTCCAGCTACTTTCGTGCGCTCTTCAATATGCTCGAGCTACCCACTCAATACCACCAACTACTTCAGAGGTGCTGAATCTCCCTCTCCCTTCTCACTGCTATCATGCAGATGCCTATGACATCAGTCTGTAAGCTTTTACTTCTCTCTGTACCTCATTTTGAAGTGAGTCTATCACCGCTGTAGACGGGCAATACTTGTTTATGATTCTCCTTAGTTTTTTACTGCTTATGCCATCGATCCTCTCGATTCCATCCTTATCGTCTCTATCACGTTCGAATAAGTAAAATGCTAGGTTAACCATTATGGGACTCCGTGTCTTCTCTGTTCCTCTCTCAGACCTCGATATGTATCGACACATATGATCTTCGGATTGCCTCTTTTAATACCTTCTCCCTCCTCTCAGTTCTCGCACACTTCATTATATTCCAGCTTCTTCTCTTTCAATATAGTCCCAGCCTTCTCATTCCCTTCCCTCTAAGCTACTCCATTTATAGTCGCGATTCTATAGTGTCGGCTTCTTTACTCTACGAATCCCTAATGGCACATGCCGGTGCGATCATTCTTGCGTCAGTTCTGTTCCGAGGCGCAATATTTAGGGTTCTTAGACGTCAGGGTAAATTCAGCGATAGCGCTGCCTAGGCCCAGTATTTTGAAACTAGCTACCTCTGAGCTACGCGGCCCAATGCTCCGCTTAGGTCGATCCACTCGGTACACGACGAAGATGGAGTGGTGCTTTGTTACCCGATTAAATATAATATATATATATATATATATATAATATATATATTATATATATATATATAAATATATATATATATATATATATATATTATATAATATTAAATAACTATATTATTATATACTATTATATATATATATAATATATATAGTATATATATTATATATATATATATATATACTATATATATATAATATACTATATATATAAATATATAATATATATATATAATACTATATATATATATATATATAATATATATTATAATATATCTATATACTATATATATATACTATAACAAATAATTTAAAGAGCTTTTACTTCAACTCAAACCTTTATTAATGTACATAGAACAAAGTAAATTTAAAACCACTAAGATCTATTCAGGAGGAATTAAATTTTTTTTGTTTTAAACAATTAACAGGGGTTTACAGGGCTATTTTAATATATATATATATATATATATATATATATATATATATATATATATTATATACTATAATTATATATTATATATACTATATATCATAACATTAACTATATATGTAACTGTATTAACTATATTAACTATATTATTAATAAATATATATATATATTATTAAGGTATATTAAAATAAACAAGATTTTCGTAAAATATAATTCAAAGACACCACTTTCAAAACAATAAATAATCATTTTCCATTTTAAGTTTCAACCCAAGCTCAACTTCTTTCATTGTTAGTTGGTTTGCTCCTATGACATAACTCCTATTATAATATATATATAT
>JABUQX010134503.1:30000-33007 GCA_015478945.1 Trachelipus rathkii | reverse complement strand
TATTGTACTTCGTTCAGCTGTTTGGGTGTTTAACCGTTTTTCGCATTTATCGTGAAACGCTTTTATATTATATATATATATATATATATATATACATATAGTTTCTCTCTGATAAAACTAAAAAAATAGGGTAATTTGTTGGAAGAAGAAAGTTTGCTGAAATAGATATAAAATAAATATAATTTTTGTTCTTGTTTCTGTCTAACTGCTTGTCTATCCACCTTTTTGTCTATCTGTCTATTTGTTTGTCCTCTAGTCTGCTTCATATCTGTCCGTCGTTCTGTATAAATATATATCTGTCCTTCTACGTTAATGTTTCTCTGTTCTTCTCTACGAATGTCTGTCTCAGCTTTTATGTTAATGTCTCTCTGTTTTTCTACATGAATGTCTGTCTTTCCTTCTATGTGATTGTCTGTCTGACGCATTACCCAAATGTCTGTCTCTCATTTGATATGAATATATGTCTGTTTTTCTTTCTGAACGTCACGTATAAGATTTATGATTGAGGTGACTTTGAGAATTGGTTAAATATGTAAAAGAAAAAGAAAATCTTGTTGGTTTGTAGAATAAAATTATATGTATAAGAACGCCCCGTGGCGTGGCGTGACGCTGGTTCAATCCTCCGCGTAGCAGTTTGACTTTTATCTTCCTGGGGGCAAGAATTAAAACTCTGCTGCGAACACTTGGTGGCAACAGGTTTGGGATAGCTGGCCTTAAAGTTCGATTTCCTGTAGTACCCCACCATGTTACCCTCTGAGAAGGGGATTTAAGCAAGTTAAAAGGAAGGTTTTTTTATAAGAAAGAAAATTTTAGGTAATGGAAAATAATATTCAAAAATATTGGCTATAAAGGTTGAAAATGACATGTAGATAAAAATAGTGTTAAAAACATCTGTAAATTATATTAAATATTAGATAATATTAAATTATATTCATAAAAAGGAATAAAATTATATGCTATGGTAAATAATATAGCAAGTCATCAGTGGTAAAATATTTGGTAGGAAATACGGTAAGTTACAAAAGACTTAGAAAAAGGTCATTAAATGTTATAAATAAATAATAAAAAAAATTAATAAACTAATAAATAAATAAAAAAATAAATAAATAATATAAAGTAATATAAAAACATCTCCTGTGCAAGCAAGGTAAAGAATTATATTATGTGAAACAATTTACAAATATATCTCCTTTATATATTGCAAATTGCAATATATATATATATATATATATATATATATATATATATATATATATATATATATATATATATATATATATATATATATATATATATATATATATATATATATATATATATATAATTGAAAAATATAGTAACTTGCAAAAGATAAGAAAAAGATGTATAAAAGATATAATGTGAAACAATATTAAAGATATATTTTCTCTGTAAATAATGTAGATAAATATAAAAATGTAAAATAATATAATAATAAGTTTTCTGCAAATATGGTTAAAAATGTGATACTTTGCAAAATAGAGAGAAAAGATGTATAAAACATGTAATGTAAAATAATAATAAATACATCTCCCATGTAAATAAGGTAGATATTTAAATTATGTAAAATAATTTAACGATTCTCTAGTTTCAATATGATAGAAAATATGTTGTCAAAAAAGTTCGATCAAAAGATGTAAAAAAGATGTAAAATAAAAGAATTTAATATATATCCTGTGCAAAATAAGGTAAAAAATTACTTGTTTTGTTAATAAGTTAGAGATTTACATATTATGTAAAATAATTTAAAGTATATATCGTGCCATCATGGTTCAAAATGCGCTGCTAAAAAAGATTGAGAAAAAGATGTATAAAAGATGTAAAATAAAACAATATATATATATATATATATATATATATATATATATATATATATATATATATATATATATATATATATATATATATATATATATATATATATATATATATATATATATATATATATATATCTTTGTAAAAAAAGTAGAAGCTTGCCGGTTTCGTAAAATAATTTAAAATTAAATCTTTTGTAAATAGAGTAAATAATTTTAACGTTATTAAAGATGGAGAAGAAGATGTAGAAAATATGTAATATTAAATAATATAAAAATATATCTAATGTACAAATAAAATAGCGAATAATATATTATATAAAATAATCTAAAAATATATGTGTAAATAAGGTGCCGAATTATATACATGTAAAGTAATCTAAAAATATATCTAATGTGTAAATAACTTAGAGAATTATATATTATGTAAATAAATATTAAACTATATCTGTGTAAAAAAGGTACAGAATTACATATGTAAAATACAGCTAGTATAAATAAGGTAGAGATTCATATATTATGTAAAATATTATAAAATATATCTTATTAGTGAATAAGATAGGGAATAATATATTTTCAAAATAATCTAAAAATATATGTAGTGTTAAATAAGTTAGATAATTATTATACATTATATAAAGCAACATAATATATATATATATATATATATATATATATATATATATATATATATATATATATATATATATATATATATATATATATATATATATATATATATTATATATATATATATATAAAAAATAATATATATATATATATAATATATATATATATATATAATATATATATATATATGTATGTAATAATAATATAATATATATATAATATAATTAAATAATATATAATAATATAATAATATATATATATATATATATATATATATATATATAATAACATATACTAATAATAATATATATATATATATATATATATACAAAAAGTATAAAATTGAAAGGATAAATAAATTAACATGATAATAATAATATGTATATAATAATATAATAATAATAATATAAATAATATATATATATAAATATATATATATATAATATAATATATATATATATATATATATATATATAGTATTTAAATGAGTAGAGATTGTATGTTATGTAAAATAATACAAAAATAAATCTCCTGTAAATATTGTA
>JABUQX010134503.1:17500-20000 GCA_015478945.1 Trachelipus rathkii | reverse complement strand
AGATACGAGACCTGTACTCCATACAAGAGTGGATGAGACCACCCTTGTATAGTTGAATGATTGCCAAGGCGGTCTCAAAGATGTTAGCAGAACATCTTTGAGACCGCCTTGCCATACGAGGATTCAGGACATTTTTCTGTTTATGTTAAACCCAAGGATGTTTATAATGTCAACAGAAGACACGAAGAACCATCGAAAAAGATAGGAAAGTTAGAAGGAGCTTTAGAGAGGAAGATTTGTAGAAGCTTAGTTTAAGAGTAGAATTTCACAAGGTTGAGACAATCCCACCGAGAAATTCTATCCAGATCAGCAAGATTGGAATCGGGAAGATTAAGACGAAAGGCAGCTCTAGAAGCGAAAGAGGAAGCAGGTTTGAAATGAGTTTAAAAAATGAAGAATCTAGTCATCGGCATATGAATAGATAAAGTTCGCTGAGCAGCTGAGATCACTAATGAAAAGTAAAATTAGTGTAACCCTAGAGTAAATAGAGTAATAGACGTAACCCTGTGGGACACCAATTGACAGGGAAGGATGAAGAAGTCGACCATTCTATTGAGCGATTTGAAAGTAAGCTAGACATAAAAGTAGGCAAAGAGAAGGAATAAACCCAAAAATAAGGGAGCTTGGAAAGTAGTGACGCTTGCCATAACTGATGAATGCATTAGATATGTCAAGCGACACTACACAAGTCTCCTCACTATTATTATTGTTATTATTATTATTATTATTATTATTATTATTATTATTATTATTATTATTATTATTATTATTATTATTATTATTATTATTATTATTATTATTATTATTATTATTACTCTGTCTAACTATGAAAGGTTAACCCTTTCCAATCTTAGACTAATTTTCTTAATATAAACTTCGATGCATAAATTTTTCAATGTTTCGAATAAATCAAAAAATTTGAAAATTGCCTTTCCAATTACTGAAATTCTTCTAACGTTTTAGCTCAATATATATATAATATATATTATATATATATTAGATATATTATATATATATATATATATATATATATATATTAATATATATCATATATATATATATATATTAAAAATATAATATAATATATATATATATTATATTATATATTATTAATTTAATATATATATATATATATATAAATATATATTAGTATATATATATAATATAATCTGATTATTAAATAAATATATTATATTATATATAATATATATATATAGTATATTATATTATATATATATTATATATATATATTATTTATATATAATATATATATATATATACCGGTATATAATATACATATATATATATATATTATATTTTTAATTTATTATAATATAGTGTATATTATTTATTATTTTTATATATATATATATATATATAGATATATAATATATTACTATATAAATTATATATATATATATATATTATTATATATAGATATATTATATATTATATTATATTAGATTATATATTATATATATATATTAGATATATTATTTTATATATATATTATTATATATATATATATATATATATTATATATATAAAAAAAAAATATATATATATATATTTTATATATATATTTTATAATATATATATTATAATATACATAACAGAAAACTTTATAATTATCTATTTTATAGCTTATATTTTATTTGTAAATTCCGAAATTTAATTTCCAATCGACTTTTATTGTTATTAAATTATTGTTTCTATTAATTTAATTTTATTATTTTTAACTTGGTTACAATAGGATATTTTATTACAAAATGCAAATTTAATATTACAAATTTTATCTTCCAATGGAATACAGATTTTAATTTGCTAAACTTTCAAGTCTTTTTTACTTTTTTTGGAGGTAAATTTACATCTTCACTAAATTTATGATTCCTTTAAATGTAGTTTATGTTATTTGTGTTTTATATAATGTTTATTCAAACATCTTATGAGGTGTAATCTTTGATAGGGCTGTGCATGTCTTATCATGTCTAAGTTTCGTGAAAACACAATGCATATAAACTTAAATGTTTCTGCTTCTATAATTGAATTAGGATGAAGGTAAATTTTATCTCTTCTTCATACAATAAAAACATCGTATGAAAAAAGATGACGTTTAAAGATGAAAAAAAAGAATGAAAATTAATTTCTTTACATTATGACCGAATAGTTTTGAGTTTGAGAGAGAGAATGAAAAGTTTGATTTTGAGAAAGAGAATGAAAAGTTTTGAGTTTGAGAGATAGGATGAAAAGTTTTGAGTTTGAGAGAGAATGAAAAGTTTTGAGTTTGAGAGAGAGTATGAAAAGTTTTGAGTTTGAAAGAGAGAATGAAAAGTTTTGAGTTTGAGAGATAGAATGAAAGGTTTTGAGTTTGAGAGATAGAATAAAAAGTTTTGAGTTTGAGAGACAGAATGAAAGGTTTTGTTGAGAGAGAGAATGAAAAGTTTTAAGTTTGAGAGAGAGAGAATGAAAAGTTTTGAATTTGAGAGACAGAATGAAAAGT
>JABUQX010134503.1:0-5000 GCA_015478945.1 Trachelipus rathkii | reverse complement strand
AGAATAGCGAGAAGGTGACCTGAAACCATTTTCTTCATTAATTTACAAGTATGACAAGCCAGCGAAAATGGTCTTTGGATGTCTCCAACTTCTTATTTTTCCAAGGTTTGGGAATAGATGGAAAAGAGAATTCTATCCATATTTTGTTATACACATCCTGCAAGAACGCTGATGCATAGGGGTGAATATGACGGAGCATTATGTCCGAAATTATGTCTGGATCAAGGGCACCGTCTTTGGTCTTTGCTGTTCTCCAGTGCAGTCTGATACTCTACAAGTATAAAAAGAATGTTGCAGATATGATCTTTTCCTTTCGCAGTTGAAAAGTCTGGCGGTGGAGTGTTAAATCTCAATTTTTGAAAAGCATCAGGATAGCGAAATGAGCTCGAGTGGCTAGCAAAACTATAACCTAATGCATCTGCAACAGATGCAGGAGCAGAGATCTTCTTCTTCTTCTTCTTCTTCTTCTTCTTCTTCTTCTTTTCTTCTTCTTCTTCTTCTTCTTCTCTTCTCTTCTTCTTTCTTCTTCTCTTCTCTTCTTCTTCTTCTTCTTCTTCTTTCTTCTTCTTCTTCTTCTTCATTCTCTTCTTCTTCTTCTTCTTCTCCTTCTTCTCTTCCTTCTTCTTCTTCTTCTTCTTCTTTCTTCTTCTTCTTCCTTCTTCTCTTCTTCTTCTTCTTCTTCTTCTTCTTCTTCTTCTTCTTCTTCTTCTTCTTCTTCTTCTTCTTCTTCTTCTTCTTCTTCTTCTTCTTCTTCTTCTTCTTCTTCTTCTTCTTCTTCTCTCTGTTTCTTCTTCTTCTTCTTCTTCTTCTTCTTCTTCTTCTTCTTCTTCTTCTTCTTCTTCTTTCTTCTTCTTCTTCTTCTTCTTCTCTTCTTCTTCTTCTTCTTCTTCTTCTTCTTCTTATTATTATTATTATTATTATTATTATTATTATTATTATTATTATTATTATTATTATTATTATTATTATTATTATTATTATTATTATTATTATTATTATTATTATTATGAAAACAAAATTTATTATTATTATTATTATTATTATAATTATTATTATTATTATTATTATTATTATTATTATTATTATTATTATTATTATTATTATAATTTGTTTCACCATTTTAACACTATTATTTTATATTCATTACTATTATTACTATTTCCAGAATTTTATTTATAGCATTTGTTACTAGTGGATATGTATTATAATTGTTACAATAGTTTCATAATAATTGCAATTTATGAATCCAGTTGCATAAATTTTATTAAACCTTTATTATGTTTGGAGATCAAAGGACACATTACTGTGTTGCAATTAGTGGCCACCTTTCAAATATTGTAAATTATGAAATATTGTATTGCTGTTTATGTTATCATTGCATATTATATCTGCCCATTAAAATTAATACTGTAATTTTTATTTCTACATAAAATAAATGTTTTCAATTTCAATTATTATTTTAAATATTATTACATAGTGTAATATTAGTAGCAATGTCCGTAGACTTTAATATTAAAAATTTCTTGTACTTAATTATATTATTTGGAAATTTTTATTTATTTATTTATTTATTTATTTATTTATTTATTTATTTATTTATTTATTTATTTATTCATTTTTTTGCTTATTATTTATTTATTCAATTACTTATATAATTTAATTACTTTGGAAATATATTTACTTAAGATAAAAATCTTCTGGTGTTCAAGGAGTTGTGGACATTTATATTATTGTTAATGTCTTACAGAAGAAATAAAAACTTAAAATAAGGTCAGTCATTCATTTTAAGAAAAGCATCACTCTTCGCACTCTTAGTGTATTACTGCATTGAATCGTGGTTACTGGCTGTATTAAAATCAGAAGAAATATGCGCGTATCGTGAGCGGAAATCGAAAAAAAGAGAATTAATTATAATATAAAGAACACTAGTATACATTTAAAACATATAAAATTTGTGTGAAGGTATAGCGACTAACTAGTAAAAGTAATTGCATTAAATCGATGAGACTCTTATGTTGTAGAGTTGAGAGGTTAGAGAGATATCCCTAGTTTAAAGAATCACAGGTATCTATGAAACGGTGGTCCGGCACACCATGAGTCCAAAGTATCTATCCTGAAATGCGCCATAAACTATGGCCCTCAATAAATCTAGGATAGGTGGATATAGATCAACCCTAAAAGTCCACTGAAGACTTGTACACCAATACCCGATTGTGGAGCCCTACAATTCGATAACCACTAACCGAGTTATAATGCCCTCCTTTGCAACCCGAATACTTATGACGAATTGGTTTGGATTTGCTATTTCTCTGGGAGTAAGATTACACGTCCATAAACAAGAAAAATGAATACCCCAAGAATAAAGAAATGTATGTTTATTCCAAAGAGTTTATATAATTGATTGATACGCAGCGAATGAGCGTGCCCACTCACGCTTCGTCAAATATCAAAGGAGCCCGATCTCCGTGATAATGTGTAGAGAGAGTATGAGATAATATTAATTAATATTAGAAATTATTGTTAATATATATAGCCTTATTTACATGAATTCTTATCTTGACTTGTCATTTACCACCTAGTAATCCCTAAAACAATGGCAGACACAAAATATCCAGTGAGAACCAGACCTGGCATTGATAACCCTTGTTACCGTGTCCAGAACAAAGTGTCATAGCAGTTGTCCTAGCCGAATAGTTAAAATTAGGCATTACTAATATCCAAATAAAAAGGTATTAAAGAACGTTAATTCACAGACCATGGAAGTGTTTGTTCTAATTCTACGAATTAAATTGTACACTGTACCTTGTAACAATGAGTTATTATATGATCATATACTACCTTAATCAGTAAATATATATTATGTTATGTAAATATTTATAAAATAAAGTCGTGAGCGTGTCAACGCGCGAAAATATACCGTCCATTAGTAAAGAACCCGAATAAAAATCGGTCAGTTTCGGAGAATTCGCGGAAAGTTCTTCGCAAACGTTTGTTAATTGCAACTGATATTCCATAATTCTTGTCCAGAATAATGGATAAATTAATGTGGAGAAAAAGTTTTCAATGAGATATTTTAAAAGTATTCGATAAATTAATTTTATTAATTATATCGAGTCCTTGACCCTAGTCTTATATAGAAATTCATTTAAGAAACACAATGAACAACTCATAGCCTGTATCTGTGCGAGCAAATAAGAGAGCCTTACCACTATTAAGTAAAATTGTAACTGGTATAAATTCGAATTAATTTACAATCTCATCAGACAATCCATAATCCAACAAACAAAAAAAAACAAACAAAAATTTATGATATATATTATAATATAATATATATATATATAACCGGATTTTTTTTCCCCCCCTTTAACGGTACCTATATATATAATATAAATAAGTAATAAATATTAATATATATATATATATAAGGATATAAAATATATTATATATATATAATAATATATATATATATAATTATCATATATATATATATTTTCCCATATATATATTAATATAATAAATATATATATATATATATATATAATTAAATACTATTATAATTATATATATATATTAATAAATATATTAATATATAATATATAATTATATAATATATATATATATATATATAATTATAAATATATATATAAATATATATATATTAAATAATTATAATATTTATTACATATATAATAATTAGTGAGGATATAATATACCTGAATCCGTCAGTAGAATTGCCGGGGCGGTAGCCGGGGCTGTCTAATTTAGCCGGTCCAGTAAGCCGAAGGTAAGTAAAATATAGAAATGTAAGTCAAAATATCACTGTAAAGTAATTTAATATGCAATATGAGGTAATGAAATAATTAAATTAAATATAATCAATTAATAATTAATTAATATAAAAAAAGGAATACATAAAATAATAATAATTCAATAATAAATAAATATTTACCGAAATAGAAATTTTTAGATATACCATGCAAATAATATGATTATTATCTTATAAGTGAAGTAAATTAAAAGGTGTAATTAATATATATTAATATTATATATAAATATATATTTATATAATTATAATTATATATAATATAATATTAATAATATATAATATTAATATATATAATAATTTATAATATAATATATATATAATTAATATATATATAATATATAAAATATATTATATAATTAATATATATAAAATAATAAATAAAAATATATGATATATAATAAATATATATATGAATATATTAATATATAATATATAATATATATATTAAATATTAAATAATTAATATATATTATATATATATATTAAATTTATATATATATTAATATAATAAATATATAATATAATATATATAAAATATAATTAATATTATTATATATAATATATTAAATATTAACTACTAACTAATCATTTGATTGATCCACTGAATTATATTTCATTTTATAATAGTGAACATATTTCACTCCTTCCTTTGTAAAAGTAGAGTATTGTTCTTCACGAGATAAAGTTATATCTTCTCATCACATAAATAATATAATAAATATCTATGAGAGTCACTAATCTTATTTATGCGGATTTTAACTAATTGTACTACAATCAACTGAGGTTGATTAGGTCCTCTCATTATTCTTAATATAGTGAGTGGTAGGAGGAGGGCCTGAATCAAAATTCATGCATTATTATATCTCAACTATTAACTAGTAAAGCAAACTAATCAATGAACTTAACACACATATCCAGGACGTCTCACTAAATAACTCAAAATTTTACCTTATGATACTACACTGACTTTTATAAGTATCATCATCAAGAATTCCTTTCTTTCTATTAAAATACATCACTAATTAATCGCTCCTTAATGGTAAATCTGAACCTAACAACTCAATTTATTAATTAATCTCTTAATTTCAAATACTATTATTATCAATCTCATCAGCTACCATCCTTATGCCCTATGCGTTTCAGGTAAGGAATCTTTGATCGGGCTTGATTGGGA
>JABUQX010134502.1:0-10000 GCA_015478945.1 Trachelipus rathkii | reverse complement strand
ACAAGTGAACAAGTTTAAATACCTGGGCATGTGTTCAACGAACAGAGAAGACAAGATGACGAGATGAGGGACGGATTGGGAAAGTTCTTCATAAACGTGGGAATGTTATACCCACTACTGAAAGAAAGGGGAATAGCTACGGAGATGAAGGTAGTTATATACAGAACAATACTGAGACCGATCCTACTTATACGGATCGGAGTGGGCAATGAAGCATGTACGAGGAGAAGAGATAGAGGCGGCCGAAGCATAGAGTGTAAAATTATCGAGGCGTGGACGCTGAGAGAAGATATGAGGCGAGTGAGCAGTGAGAAGTAACTGGGGGTGATATCAGCCCTGGAATGTGTGGAGAGAAATCAGTTGAGATGGTTTGGGAACGTAAAAAGAATGGAGGTGCGGAGAGAATGAGTAGAGATGTTGGAGTGAAGACCGGAAGGAAAGAGACCTTCTAGAAAGTCGAGGAGGAGATGGATGGAGGAGGTGAGTGGATCTTTGCAAAGGAATATAAGCTCTAGATGAGAGTGGAAGAGAACGGACGTTCGGATGATAGAGGTGGAGTGGAGAAGATTTTGAAGTGTGCACTCTGAATTAGGATTTCCTTAACAGGCTGAATAGGTGGAAAAAAAATTATGTAATAGTATGATATATATAATATATAATATATTAATATATATATATAGTATATAGTATATATAATATATAATAACTATATACTATATATATATATATATACTATATATATATATATAGAATATTATATATATAACTATATATATTATACGATATATTATATTATATTATTAGTATAATCATAATAGTAATAATATAAAACAATTTCTTTTTTCAAAATTGTAATATTTATTTTTTGAATCTTAAAAATTTTCATTGTGCTCCTCTCCAATTAATTCGTTTAATTGGCGTTTCTAGACATTTTTTTTAACGTGTTTACTCCTTTTAAACAAATTTTGGACATTTTCTTTAAATTCATGATTTTATAGAGGGATAAATATAATTTGATAAGGTCCATAAATATAATAATAATAATAATAATAATAATAAAAATAATAATAAGTAATAATAATAATAATAATAATAATAATAATAATAATAATAATAATAATAATATAATAATAATAATAATAATAATAATAATAATAATAATAATAATAATAATAATAATATTAATAATAATAATAATAATAATAATAATAATAATAATAATAATAATAATAATAATAATAATAATAATAATAATTCTTTTCAATTTTTTGGTAATTTATATTTCTGACAAATTTGATCTAATCTTTGCTGAAAAAGTTTTCAAACTTTGAATAACACAAGAAAAAAATATCGCAAAATATTGTTCGCCAATATTTCCACAGGCGAAAATAAGAGCTCGTCGAAATGTTGGTTGATGTCGCCTTTACGTACGCATCGAATTATTGTTGCCATGCGTACGTTAAGCGACATCATCCAGACGATTTCGACGAGCTCTTTTCGCCTGTGAAATATTGCGACAATTCTTTGCGATATTCTTCGTCTTGTTTATCAAGTGAAACTTTTTCAGCGAAATTAGAATCAAATTTGTCAGAAATATAAATACCAAAAAATTAATAATAATTATTGATTATTATTATTATATTATTATTATATTATATTATTAGTTATTATTATTATTATATTATTTATTATTATTTATTATTTCTTATTATTTATTATTATTATAATTCATTATTATTATTATTATTATTATTTATTATTCATTTATTATTGATATATTTATATTAGATTATTATTAAATAGTTCTTATTTTATTATTAAAAAGTTACTTAATTATAGTTATTATTTTGGAACTTTTCAAAAACTTTATATTTATTGCTGCTATAAAATTCTATGAAATTTAAAGAAATGTCCAAAATTTGTTAAATAGGAGTAAAAACGTTAAATAAAATGTCTAGAAACGCCAATTAAACACGACAACTTAAATTGCGCGTTTCTAGACATTTTTTTTAACGTTTTTACTCCTTTTAAAACAAATGTTTGGACATTTTCTTTAAACTTTCAGATTTATATATTTAGGGCATAAAATATATATTGTGATAAGGTCCAAAATAATAATAATAATAATATAGTATTTGGTTTCTATTAATTAATAAAATAATAATTATTTATTTATAATAAATAATATTAAAATTAAATAATGATAATAATTCCTATAATAATAATAATAATAATAATAATAATAATAATAATAATAATAATAATAATAATAATAATAATAATAATAATAATAATAATAATAATAATAATAATAATAATAATAAAATAATAATAATAATAATAATAATAATTCTTTCTCACCATCCTCCTGTAGGCGTATGCACCTGTCAGGTGTCCAGCACGAAGCTCCTCCATCGCCGTCGATCATCGTAAACATATCCAAAAATGTCGAAATATAAATTACCAAAAAAAATTGAAAAGAATTATTATTATTATTATTATTATTATTATTATTATTATTATTATTATTATTATTATTATTATTATTATTATTATTATTATTATTCTTATTATTATTATTATTATTTCATTATTAATTTTATTTTATTATTTTTTAATAATTATTATCTATATATCATTATTATTATTATTATTATTATTTTTATTATTTTTTATTATATTATTATGTATTATTTTGGACCTTATCAAAATTATATTTATCCCTACTATAAAATTCATGAAATTTAAAGAAAATGTCCAAAATTTGTTTAAAAGCGAGTAAAAAACGTTAAAAAAATGTCTAGAAACGCCAATAATTCGTTAATTGGCGTTTCTAGACATTTTTTTAACGTTTTTAACTCCTTTGATAAACAAATTTTGGACATTTCCTTTAAATTTCATGAATTTTATAGTAGGGATAAATATAATTTTGATAAGGGTCAAAATAATAAATAATAATAATAATGGAACAAAGACAAATAATAATAATAATAATAATAATAATAATAATAATAATAATAATAATAATAATAATAATAATAATAATAATAATAATAATAATAATAATAATAATAATAATAATAATAATTTATAATAATAATAATATAATATTAATAAATAATAATAATAATAATAATAATAATAATAATAATAATAATAATAATTCTTTTCAATTTTTTGGTAATTTATATTTCTGACAAATTTGATTCTAATTTTGCTGAAAAAGTTTCAAACTTGAATAAACAAAGAAGAAAAATATCGCAAAAATTGTCGCAATATTTCCACAGGCGAAAAAGAGCTCGTCGAAATGTTGGTGATGTCGCTTTACGTACGCATCAATATTGTTTGATGGAAAAGTAAGGAATGAAATGGGAATTTGTAATCATTTTTAGAAGAATAAATAACTAATAAAAACAAAATAAAGTAGTTTCAGTTTTTTCCGATTCTTTATTTTTTTTTCTATAAATTCCATTTAAAATAAGATTTTTTTTCAAAGAAAAATTATGGCTTATTCTGGTAACTTAGCTCCTGTAGAGAATACACAACATTATTATTATAACTAATATCTTATTTATATAAAACAGAAATAATATAAACAGATATAGCTTATTTTTATATATACTATATATACTATATTAATATATATATATATATATATATATATATATATATATATATATATATTATATATATATAGATATATGATATAGATATATATGCTAGCATGTGTCTAAAGCTGACCATCATGTAACTCGGCGGAGAACGCAACACCTTACAGTAAAACAAGATTAACATATTTGGATTCAGATGAAAATTCTAAGGGAGGCGTTGTTTTTAATTTTTTTTTTTATTTTTCCTCTTTTTCTCTTTCTTTTTCTTTCATTACTTTAGTCGGAAAATTTAGAAATTTTTTGTTTTCCTATTAGAGGGGCTCGAGCCGACGGGTGACAGAGGGGCGGGGACGAAGTCCCCCCAGTTCGTCCACCGGGAGCCGAGAGACCCCGACTCCATGCATCTTTGCGGTTTACCCGATGGTTATTCCTTTAGTTAAAAAAAAAAATACAAAATTATTACCTCCCTTCATCTGACACCAATCTGTGGCGGAAGCTATACAACGAAAAGACAAAAAAAAACGAATTTTACCTCTTAAACATTACGTCTCCAAAGCTTAAATTCTTCTAGATTGATTTCTAACTCTTCTAAACAACCTCCTATAAATCGGATTTTCATTTTGAATATTTTTTCCAAATATTTTGGAAATATAAAAAATTAAATATAATTGAAATCAACAATCTAAAACTATAAACATACCATTAGTCAATGAACGAATGGTTGTTCTAGCATTTATTCGTTTTCACGTCGTAGGCTGAGCAAATGCTTGCGCTACTTAATTTAGAGGGATAAAAAATATCGGTCCAATTGCTTACGAGATAAATTTATGCTCGTCTTGATATTTTCCGCGAATTACAAAAAACGATCTGATAAAAATCTAACGAATAAAAAATAGAAAATTAAAAACCCCCTCCTTAGACATTTCCCGCTGATTCCAAAAATGCCAATCTGCTTTACATGCTAGGTGCTGCCGTTCGTTCAAAGTTACATTCGATGCTCCAGCTTTTAAGCACTCTGCAATGTATATACATATATAATATATACCTCTATAAATTATAATAATAACACTATATAATAAATTCAGTATAACTATATAATATATTATATACTATGTATATATACTACTATACTATATTTAATATAACTTATAATATTATATATAGTAATACTTTATATATATATACTATATTATAATAATAACTGATATATATATACTATATAATTATCTATATATCTATATAATCTTAGTATATATATACTATATATTAATAATATACTACTAATACATATATATATATATATATATATATATATATATATATAATATATAGCAATAAATGAGAAAGCTTGAGTGACACAATCGGGTAAACAGGATACAGTATTTAAGAGGCGCTTGCAAATAAATCAGTTTGAATTTGAACAAGTGAAATTGAACAAATCTGGAAACCAAATGCAAGAAAGCACGGGTGGTTATAGTTGCAAAGAGAGTATGGGATGCGCTAAAGTCAGTAAGTACAGACATGGTTAACAGTGAGTATGGAATGAATAGGAAATGCAGCGGTAAAAGTAGAAAAGAAGCGTGCTTGAATGTTACTAAAGCCAATGATGTTAATAAAACACGTAAATGTTTATAAGTTACTAGTAAATATCCGTAAATTACTAGTAAATATATGCAGTAACTTCATTTAGGGAGAATATAGAGGTAAATGAACAGTTTGGAAGGGAGGAAGAGTCGGCGGATTGTGACATAGAAAGGAAGCTTACTCTGAAAAGGAAGAGGCAAAAAATTAAAGATTGAGAGATAAAGGGAATCCTGCTAGAATAATGAAATACGGGATGGTTGTGTTTCGTAAACTAATAATGGATGTTGACGGAGAAGTGTGGAGGAGGGGACTTTCCGAAATCTCCATAATAATGTGGCAGTAATGAAAGGTGATGGTGAATATGTATGGGTTTTGATGGGGCAAGAAGGAATAGGTATTTTCGGGCAATGTTAGGTCATCTAGAGGAGGACGGTTCTATGGGCTAGAGGACGAAAGTGAAGAATGGTTAAATCTGCAGGTATAGCAATGAACATTACTGGTGAAATGATCCAAAAAGGAGGCGAAGATGGTGAATGATTTGATTTGAAAGTTGTGTAACAAATCGTTATGGAGGGTTTAGTTCCGAGGGATTTGAGCGAGAGCCAGTAAGTACCCATATATAAGGGTTGTTGTAACAATTATAGCGTTATTATTATTATTGAGTGACTGAGGGAATGATAATGCTGGTATTTTGGCCAAATGAGTGCGGTCGCAGTGACGTGTAGCTTGATTGTCGTGACAAAGAACAGTGCGTTTAGAGGTGTTCAGAGGAATGCGCTGGACATAATCTATTACATGAACAAGCATGCATTGAGAAGAATGAGGGAGAAAGCAGGAATAAATCTGATATTTCGGTTATGGATTTCTGCCACATCGTATTTAATATGATTTACTATATAAGGAAGCTCTATTGGCAGGGTGTTACGTGATATTCTATGGGTGTCTGATGGTAGGCTCCTAATTAGCATCAGGAGTATGTATAAGGCTGTGATGCGCGTGTAAGAATAAAGTGGAGTCGAAAAATGATGTGGTTTAATATTAATAGTGAGAGTGCAGTGGAGTCAGAACTGTGTTATCGTTCTCCTTGGTGATTCAAATGTATATGGAGGTGATACTGACAGATTAAGGTTGGTGTGACAGGGATGGTTGTTAGAATGATGGAGAATGAAGAGAGTGGAGGGGCCCCACCGTATTATTTGCGGATTATTTGGTTTTGTTGGTTGAATCTGAAGAAAGTGTTAGAGGCACTCAGTAGCAGGATTTGGCAGGTATGTAAAAGAAGGGATTCGAAGTAAAACGTTTAGGGGGATAAAAAGAGTAAGGTTATCGAGTTACATGTAGTGTACAGATTCCTTGGTGTGATCTTATGTTACATGTGAGCACTGTTGGACAAGTGTCAAGTTTAAATAGCTTTAGGATATAATGTTGGCATGAAAACGGGAACGAATCGATGCAGGATGTAATTAGGAATAGGTGTGAATGGCAGGAAGGTGACTGGTGCAACTGATCGTTGGTGGATTAATGAGGACTAATCTTGTGTCCGATAGCTCTTTCATCGAGCGGTTGATGTGATTACCGTTCAATGTATAGTTGGTCGAGGGACTATCTGTCTGGAATACAGACGGTAAGATTAAAAAGGTACAATGTGTCTCAGATGGCATCTTAGGGGCGTGATTAGGTATGGAGAAGAATTGAATAAAATGGGAAGGCAACATAGTTAGAGAGTTGTGTCGTCGCTGAAGAAAGGGCAAATGACTGAGAATAAATGAGAGTACCTAGATGTTTGGTATGTGGAAAGGAATGGAATGATAGTCGCGTTGGTCTGAGCGGATGTATAGTGGGTGAGTGTGTTGGGAATCGACCCGTACTGGGAGACCGCATGCGAAAATGGACTGATCAGTAAAGAATGTCTGCGAGAAAGAAAATGTGATTTTTCAGAGAGATAGAAAGGGCATTAATAAGAAATGAATGGCGGGGTTTTGTGAAGGGGTGGGCCTTTGTGGCCCCACCTGGAACCAATGGATACCCCAGATTGACACGATGCTAGAGTGCAGGTCCGTTGCGGTCCTGTGAATTTCTAGGGCTGTATTTTCCTACTGCGACGAGTTATCACTAAAATATAAGGGGACGGTAAGGCTGGGTCTTCTTTTCGACTTCCTGCTTCCAGTGCATGCTGCGACACCTTCCCCCAGTATACTATAATATATGTATATATAGATATATCATATATTATCATATATAATATAATATTATTATATATCATATATATCATATACCATATATCAGTCACAATATATGTTCTTTCATTATTATACTATATATATATGATATCATATTATATATATAGTATATATATAATATATAATTATATAGTATATATATACTATATATATTAGAATTATATATACTATATAGTACTAATATAAGATATGATATATAGTATCATTATATATATATATATATATATATAAATATATAATACTTATATATAGATACTAGATAAAAAAAATCTACTATATATATCATATATATATAATAACTATATACCTATATATATATATATATATATCATAGTATATATATATATATAATATCTAAGTATATATTCATCATATCATAATCAACCTCAGTATAATGGGTTCTGTAGCCCACCTAACCTCCTAACTCAACCACTACTCTGTTCGTAAACTCTAGATAATATATATATGATCATTACATAGATATATATATATATAATATATATATACACATATATATATATAATATATATATATCCATATACCTTATATTCTATTATATATATATAACAATATTATCTAAATATATATCTATATGATAAATATATATATATATAATATCATATATATATCATATATATATATTATAATCATCTATATATATTATATATATATATATACTATAATATATATATATATATTATAGCGGCCCGGCGTCGATAAATCCTTCAAATTCTGTACGGACTGAACACCCGCATCCGGCATCTGCGGAAACCGCACCTTAATTGACAATCCGCAATCCTCACTACGGTAACATCCTGTCACTCCGCATCGCATCTCTTTTGAAAAATGCAGGATGTGAAGGCATGTTTTACGACAATTTGATTAAATCGCATATAAACAATAAAATTAATTTGTCAACTTTATCGATCGGGAGTTATGGAATAATGTAATTCTGAATTTCGGATTTCTTGTATATATAAATACCGTATAGTATAATAATATATAATATATATATATAATATATATATACACATACACTATATATCACCCGTTACCTATAGATTTTACAAGCATCGTTCATATTACGTCAGGACAATACTATAATCTAGTATGATAAACCCTTCTAGTATAATTATTATAATCTTTCATAGAAAGTGTCTAGCGCCATGGTACGATTTGCAATGCTCGAGCGCATGGAGAGCTGGCGGAGACAGAGGATCCCACCGTGGCTGAGGAAGTCTCACCTTGCAAGGACGACTGAGAGGCTGACATGAACGAAAGCATAAGAAGAAGTTGTTATCGCCATGCATCATATCAGCAAAGAAGCAAGAGCTATAGACTGCCGTTTGAAGTGTAGAGTGATGTAATACAAAACCACAAAAATGGAAACACAGGATAAGCCCGGAAGGAAAAAAACCAAAAACGGTGGTAGCAAGTACTTTGATGAGTCTGTTGAATGAGAAGTATAATCGGAAGAGGAAGGGGAGAGAGAAGGAGGACGAGAGAAACGTGGAGGGAGAAGAGAGCGAGGATATTATCGGCGACGTTAAGGAAAATATGAAGAGCCGGAAAAACTCTGCGGTGAGGATGATACCATATCGAGTTGCTGACAGAGGGGAGAGGGGCCTGAAGCCCTTGATGCTAAGATGTTCTAACGAGGTTGGGTGGAGAGTATAGTGGCCGGGAGGTTGGGCAAGGTCATAACTAGTCCCATTAGTTAAAAGTAAGGGAGCAGAAATTGTACAAAAATTATAGAAATCCTCACTAATGATCCATGGCCACTATTATATGAAAAGAATATTAGAAAGAAAATAAGATTCACAAATAGGCCAGAAGATTTGTGTTGAAGAGCCAGTTAATGGGTACAGCGTGAAGAAGTACTCACAGATTTAATGGGCATTAAGAACATGATACAGGAGAAAGCATGGGAAACCATATAGAAGGCTTATATCGCCTTCATTAGACTTGAAGAAAGGCATTTATTCTAGTAACCCAAACGAGAAATCTGTGGAAGAGTTCTTGAGAGGATTAGTATTGAAGTGGAGGCAGACTTAAAGGCCCAATTAAGAAGACTACATACGTGAAAAGCACTAAGTAAGGTTAAGAACAGGATATAGAAAAACGAAGAAAAGTATTGAAAAGGTACAAACGCACAAGGAGTCATGTAACGCAAGGCTCGGGCTGTCGCCGATACCTGTTTATAGACGTATTCGGCACACAAGTACATAAGAGGTGTAACACATACTATCCCATCGATCCATCGTTTAGAAGACATGCAAAGACATCTGTATATATATCGCAGAATGATTTGGCCGGATGTGAGAGTGGAGAATTGGTCAAACGGTGCTAAGCCACAATGTGTGCTATGTGTTTTCCGCCGAACAGTTGAGGAGAAATAGGATTGATATGAATGTGGAGAAAACAGAAATAATCGCGTCCAGTTAAGCAGGCGAGCAGGAGGACGGAGGAGTTGAATCTCGAGTGTCGAGGGCTAGGACGGTAGAGAGATAAAGTTGGAATAGATATAAAAGATCTAGCAGAACACATTGGAAGAGATCTCTCTCT